>JAGDQP010044003.1:0-16042 GCA_022664845.1 Lepisma saccharinum | reverse complement strand
TGTTGATTTGAGTATTCGAAAAGAGGATTGTAAACATTGCTTAGGATTCAGTCACTGTAACTCTCTATGTATGTTAATTTGATTGTTCAAAAACTAGATTTGTAAAAGTTGCTTAAGATTGTCATTTTCTCTATGAATGTTGTTTTGAATGTTGGTACGATAAGAGAACTCAGGTTCTTTGTCTTATTTTATATTTTCCTTCAAATCCAGATTTTAATTGCATTAAATATTAAATTGAAGGTACGCTTGGTAAGAAAAAGAAAACATATTTAACTCATAGACTGTATTAAAGTCTCGTAAGCCAAGCTAAGCCAAGTTAGCCCACACTAACAAAACAGAGTTGAGACGGAACTGGTATATTTGTGTAATCCTTCTTTAGTGCCGTGTGCACATTGACTGATCAGAGTGAAACGGAGCGAAATCGTGTAGCGTAGTGAAATATATTACTCTAGCGGCGCTAAAGCACATTAGACAAACGTTGCTGCTCCATCCCATCTTTCTTGGTTTGCAACTAACCTTAAACATATTAATAATATATAATTATGGCAATTTGAGTGGTTGTATATATTTTCTTTGAATTCTCTGCCGTTGGCGGTAGAATAATAGCTGGTGATGATAAGAGGAGAACTTCCGCATCTTTGCATATCTAAAAAGGCAAGCATCACGTTAATAACTATTCCTCTTAATTTCTCACACATGATAATTAATATTTCTTTGTAAGTATTTCCTACTGTAACTTCTTCGTGAAAAACATGTGGCAAGATCTTTGGGAATTCTTTTCCATTAAGAGATCCGGTTGGCGAATATTGGATTGGATCTCTGTCCTTGGGTAGATATATTAAAACCATTTAGAACACACCGATTACGTCTAACAGGGTATATACTTAGAGTTCCAGCCTCTAATTTAGATTAATCTTTACCGGAGAACCGATATTTCGCAGGTCGCCATTTTGAACTCGATTAAATTTTTTGAAAAGTGAATGGTATCATGCGAATTCAATGGCGTACTTGTTTACAGCATAACTTTAAAATGTGAAGAGCTGGCGCATGAATCTAATTAATTTATATTCTTCAACGCGTGAGAAAACAGTGATCAAATGTTGTTAACGCGTCTGGATTCTGAGAAACAAGTTCTAATGTTTGGGGAAGACAAGTTCACGTGACATGGAGAATAATTTTAATTAATTATATTCCTCCAAAAAATATGCTGAGTTTTAAAACTGCAACATTTCCCAAGAAACTGTATCAGTTGACGATAGGTTCACAATTTTGATACTTTGGAGTTGTCACCGATGAAGAAATAGGTACAGTTATTTTCAAAGTTGCCAACCTGCTGTACGCGTCGATTTAGAAGGGAGTGTAGTGATTATCAAGGTTGTCAACGATCGACCTACAGAAACACTGACAACGCATTGGGAGTACATTCATAACTTGTCCCATGTTAAAACTATGTTGGAAATAACATCGCATTCCGCATAAAAGTTTAGCCTAAGTTCATGTGTCGCATAATCACATTTCCAATTAAAACTTTGAGTTGAATTCAATATTGTGGATATCCAGTTAACGCACACAGAGATAGTTCCATCATGCCCAATTTTGTCCTGTACAACTCTGATCGATTTTATAAGGGTGTTGAGCGACTCTTATTCCTCACTAGGGAAATCGCATAATTTTTCAATCATCTGTTTGCGAGACTAAGGGCCATATTTATGAATAACTCCCAAGAGTAGGTTGCTCCCAGAGGCATTGAAATTATATGCTCCTGGGAGCCACCCACCTTTTGGGAGTGATTCATAAATACGGACCTTAGGCTCTTTCTCTTCCCGTTTCCTTATACATCAAAGGATGTAAACCGTGAAAGTTTCGTCAAAATCCGAGACAGAAACTCTCAGTATGCTTCTTGTAAGAACTTGTCGTTACAGACAGAAACCAGAGCTACTAAAATCAGTAGACTGGGAAAGAAAAAAATAGTTCCTCTTAAAATGATGTTACGATGTAAGAGAATGGGTCTACAGTTGTAAAACACATTCCTTTGGAAACGTTTATTTGTGTGTTTGTTTTCAGTTTCTCTTTTAAACATGGAAGATACTGTGAACTGCCGAACGTATATTTTTTTCTGCGTAGATAAACGTCAACTTCGATAGACGAATTTTTGCGAATCGACACCGTAGCCAGGAGGAAGGAAGTAAATTGAACCTTTGTTCCACGTCGGCCATTCTGACTGATGGGTTTCCTTATTTTCCTGTTAGCCGCTAGCATCTACAGTACTTTCTCTCTCCTATAAATTTAGGGTAGAAAAGTGGGGTAGCTTAAGAGATCCTGTAAAGTGCACAGATATAATGATCCAATAATGTATTGGTTAAAAAAAATCTATTTGAAGATGGATCTGCCAATCACGTTAGCATTACAATAGAACAAGTTTAAATTAACTTCAAATTTTGGAGTGATGAATCTATATATTTTTAACCGACTTCACAGAGATTTCTAAGTGGCCTTTTTCGACAAAACTGCAGCCGAAAGGTCATTATCACGACCTTAGACAGATAAATATGTTTATTCGGATAGCACTTTGGAATGGGTACACAGATTTCCGTGAAATATTTTGTCTTTTGTAAAGGATGTGTTTTGATAGTGGTTCCGCTCAAATAACTGCCAAGTTTTTTAACTGATTTTAACTTAACTTGGCAATATGATAGAATGGAGAAACCTTAGTCATTTAGTCCCATTAGATGGAATCCGTAAGCTGATCATAATTTCCATGGTAACCAGGCCCTATTATTGAACACGTCATCCCGGATCAAATGTGAACGATTGAACCAATTCCAACATTTGCCATGATTAGAGACATCTTAAATAGTTCTCTAAAATGTAAAAACAAACTTCAAAAAAAAGTGAACCGTCTTCAAAATGTCGGACCAAACAACTCTATTCCATATTTCTGTAATCCAGTCACTGTACTCAAGGACCCATGAAACTTGAAATTATTTATGTTGTATGGTGAGCATACAGACTCTTGAAGAACGACGGATGTCATAAACTAAGCCATTCAAATCGCGTATTATGGTTCACATAATTTGACGTTTTGTATTGTTGTGGTAATGCAGCTTCCTGTGTGAACAGTGGGCCACCTTTTTTGTTTCAATGTTCTATGTAATCCGCCGCACTCTATGTAATTCATCGTCCGGAATTTACGAAGCCTTTTGCTGTTACTCGAACAGGTTGTACTGCAAATAGCACAATGGTCCTAGCTTACACCAGCTCTCAGTATCTAGTCACAGTTAGTCACCTAGATCTTTAACATCCCTCCATACTGCACGTCAACAGGCCTAATTCTTTGACCGATACGCCACAGTTTTGAGTCTCAGCTAAAGAATGCTGTTCGGTTGATAGAGGTTAGAACGAAATACACTTTGTGTTCAGAATGTCGTGCTAATTAACTGTATAATGGAACTTTATATCTAATTACAATACCTTATCTGTTCTGGTTTGCTTGTAAAATACCTGGGCCTACCGCTCAGGCACTTTACTTTACAAGCAAACCGGAACAGAGCAGGTATTGTAATTAGATATAAAGTTCCATTACTATAAAGTTAAGGTCTTGATTGGTACGATTATTTATATGCCTATTCAATTTTGTTTCCTCTGCCTTGTTGATTCGTCACTTCATATTCTTTGTGTAACCAATAACGTTGACTCTTTGGTACGATTGGTCGGCTTTCTTTAGAAATTGATTCTAATTGGTTGCTTGTTGCGTCGATGTTATTTTAAAATATGGTCCTTAAAAGGGCCGTGCACGTATATTGATATAGTATTATATCCTTGTCTTCTTTTTGCATATATACCTATTGTCTTTTACACAGTAAAATGAAGAGAAAAAAATGAAAGTTTCAAGAGAATGAAGAGACGAAGACGACCAAAGAAATCTCCAATGATTAGTGAGCTACAAAACACTTGGGGTATGAAGAGCAAATGTCATTGGTCCCTTGGATATGTCACGGGCAGGGAAGAAATTGGAAGCTGTCACACGACTTAAAGGATGAGATAAGCCTTGGGGGATCTCAAGCGAATCAGAGCATCATGATAAATGGTCAAAGAGAGCTCCATGATTTACGATCTCTCAAACAACAGCAAGTCTAGTGGATGAATTGGGGGAGAAAGAATTGGGTAAAATTTTTCCTCTCATACAGTCTGGAGGAAAATATACGGGAACATGCCAAGGACAATTGTCAACATATGGCTGAACAAGCAGGAAAAACGTTTACTAAGCTGTGGAAAACGTGTAAATCTTTCTGATGGTACAGTTGAGTGTTTAACAGAAATATAAAAAATATGGCTACAGAGATATATGGATTTAAATCTGGCGCAACAACATGCTGAAAATGAAAAATTGTTATTAATACAATAAGTTTCTTAATACGTCAATGAGCATTATTGGCGTTCTTCCGGAAGCGAAAGATCCTTCAACGAAAGCTAATCCCTCTCCATTATCTCGAACTTGTGCTTTTCTTTTTATCTCAGCATACGATTTATCTTCATACTATCAAGCAGTTAGATCAGTCTTCTTAATTTTCTTCCCTTAACTATACCTTCTATTGCATCTATCAATATACAATATGTGCACACCAAATGCTCTAACCACTTTCTTTCTCTTCTTTATTGTGTCTAGTATTGTTCCTCTGTCACCTGTTCCTTTTATCACTTCCCCATTACGCATCTTTTGTATCCAGTTGCTTTTTCCATTTTTCTCCATGACCACATTTCAAACACTAACAATTCTCCTCCTTCACTCCTTTGTAGAGTTCATATTTCTGCTCCATACAATACAATACTATATATATAAAACATTTAATCCAACTATTCTTAACTCTTCGTTCTTCGAACCACATAAGATATTCTTCTTCTGGGTAAACATCTTTTTTTGCCATTGCTATTTTCTTCTTCATCTTTTTACATTTTATATCATCAGTAATAATTCTTCCCAAATATATGACACTAGGTACTTATTCCACTTTTTCTATTCCAATTTTGATGTTTTCTACAGTTCGATTCTTCCAATAACCATACCTTTCGTTTCATTTACATTTATTTCCATTCCAGGTTCCTCTTAGCTTTTCTGCACTTCTCTCTATATTTTGTTAAGTGGTATCTCGTTCTCTGTAACAAGAACCATATCATCCGCAAAGCTAATGCATTAGAGTTTTCTTTCACTGACAGTAACTCCCCCTTTCTTGAAGAACTTCTTTATAACCTGTTCTAAACATATATTAAATATATTCCTGTCTCAGTCATAGATCTGTTAGCACTCGTTCTGAGAAGTCGTCGTTCTATTTTTATCCTTTTGTTCTGATTTAGATACAAGTTTGTTATTCCATTCCACACCTGCATTAGGATTGCATTAAGCTTTCTCAGTTGACTTGATCGAATGCCTTTTCTAAATCAACAAATGCTTTCTGTCCTTTCTCTATGTATCTTGCTTCCGATTGTTATTAACAAACCAATTGAGTCTCTGGTTCCTTTCTGTCTTCGAAATCCTCCTCTACAATTTCTGCATTCCCCCTATCGCATAAACTTCTATTTAATATTCGTAAAAGAATATTCCCTGAGTACTCTATTAGTTTGATGTTTAGGTAAACTTCTTGCATTGTTCATATTTGCCAACGGAATCATAAAAATATTTTAGTTTTTCTCCTGAGTCATAAAGTTCGTTGCAGAGTAGCAGTATTTCATTTAGCAACAGTAACAATAGGAAGGATCTTGACAGGAATCGGTCCTGGTTTTATTCAAGATACCATCATTTGTGAGTGAGCGAAGAATCCAAGGAAATGCTCAGTCGGGATCGCCGAAACAGGGAATCGAACCCGGGTTCTCTCTCTCTCTTACAAAGCGCGCACTCTACCGACCAGCGGTTGACCATCCTCACTGAGGTTTTACCAGACAAACACCGGGATTGTGCCTTCAACTTAGGCCCTGGCTGACTGATTACCGCATGCTTTCCCCATCTATATCTCGCCCTGAACCATAGTTGCCTAAAAGCCAATAAATAAATTTGAATTTGCTAAGGAAGCAGAATACTCATAACTCATTCATTACTTCTAAGATATAAGCCATGAAGATATGTGTGAAGAAATAAAGATCTATATGTAATTTGCAGAGAGGAAAGCAAAGAGAATTGTTTAAACAACCGATGATAAGAAAAAGGGAATCCTTCAGAGTGAGAATCGAAAAAAATATATAAAATATGTAAGTAGGTTGCGAAAGAGTGCGAAACTGGTATTTGTTTTTTCTTCTTCTTCTTCTTCTTCTTTGAAATCGAGTGTGCTTCGGCAGAACGAAAAATCATATCACGACTTTTTTATTATGCACTCGTCTCACAAGCCCCCCCACATGGCATACACACATATACGCCCCTACACCCCACCACAAGCATACATTTTTTAAACAAGAGATGGAACGAGTTTTCGGAAAACATGCTCCAGATGTCTGGTGCCACTTTGTAGATTGAGTTTGCTTTCTTTGCCAAAGCAAAAAAAAAAAGCAAAATATTAAAATGACAAGTGCGAGAAACATACTGACTATAAAATAAAGAATGAAAAATAAAAAAAAAATGGTGGCTGAAAAGTAAGGAAAGGTCGAAAGCAAAGCCAGCGAGAGGAAAGTATATTTTCTTATCAGCACATTACATTCCTTTCCCCTTTTTGTTTCTTAAACAAAAAACTTTTTTTTTTAAATGTGCAGGGTAATTCAAACTCCCGTCACAAGATGGGAGGACGTGCTTTACACCCGAAATCCGAATAAAGTCACCTTAGAGTTCAAACACGTTGATTTCTTTTTTTTTTTTTTCCTTTTCTTTTCTTTTTCAGAAAACCGTACTGAGGAGAATCCTGGAGAGTTGGCAACCTGTATATACAGAGTGTAACATTATTTGCAGGTAAATTCCTGACACAAATAAGAACAAGTTACCTTTATCAGTTCTCGAATCCCACTTCGTTTTTAAGATACAGTATTTCTAAAAGTCTTACGGTGATAAATTTTAAAAAAAAGGTCTTCAGAAATCGTAAATGAAATAAGATTACGTTATTTATTTTGGAGTTAATTCGATACTAGAAAATATGATGTGCCCATGCAGGCGGAACCTGATGCAGGCCTGGGTCAGATTTGTACAGGTTATATTAAATCTTCATCAACTTGCAGACGTTATTCATTCACAAGTGTACATAAATAAAAATATTTATCAACATTCTTTCCTGAACAATTTCTAAACATTTTAAAAACATTACTAATTAAAAAAGAAAAAAATGTTACTAATAAAACACAACTCTACGACCGCTGTACCGTCAGTTTATTACATAGGGCACCTCTTTTATTATCTATGGTCTACCTACACATCATATTTGAGGTGTCCCAGCGTCCTTAGTATGCTGTCTCCATTGTTTGAGTATCTTGCTGAAGCGTGTGTCGTGTTCCTCAGTTAAAGTTACTAAATTTGGACAGAAAGTTCTAGACGTGAAAAGAGTAAGAGTTACTTCAACGGCATTCTAAAACACAAAGGTTTATAATGATGAATCAAAATATCTCCTAATTTCTTGTAATTTTTGCTCCTACGTTTACCACGAAATCCTTTCAGCGTTGCTGTAAAAGCTTTCCAAGTATTGCTCTCAACAGAAGATCTTTTTTTTTTTTAAGTTTTTCTGACTGAAACATCACACACATTCTGTGGTCCAGTAAATAACACCACGTGTGGTTTTTGCATCAGATAACTAACGAAACATGCTTGTGTTGAAATGAAGAGCCACTAAATAAGGGTCCATTGTTTCAAAATTGATTTCACAAATTCCAATTTAATGTCGAGTTGAGGAAGTAAACTTTTCTGCCTTCGAACTAGAGCTTTGTTTTACCATTGTGTGTTCCAGGAAGTACCTCTTTTCATCTCTCGCCACACTTTTCGTGTATAATGCCTAATTGTAGCTCTGGTATTCCAAAAAGCAAAGAAACCAAGAATATTTAATATTGAATATATTCTGTAATTTCAAAAGAAAAGCCACCATCTTAAAAACCCTTCCATAGAGTTCATACTCAATCTTTTCCAACACGATCTTCACAATTTAATAATTCTCTTTCACGTGTAATAAAGAGACAACTGGTACAGAAGGATGCACATTACAATTGTGCAGAAAAATGCCCTTCACGCTTAGTGCTCAACTAACTACTAAATGACGCCACTCTTCTGGACGATATGCGAAGTCAATAACTTGAAAATGGCCGTTAATATAATAGTAGAAACTTATACCTGCCTCCATTCTGAAGAATGTTAAAAATAATTCTCGTCTGTTTTTGTATTTAGATATTTTACATGATGGAAGAAGAAGGTACCATCCTTTCATTCACGAAACAATAAGTTCTGCTTCTGATTTAGGAAGATCAAGATCTCTGATCAGATCACTCAATTCTTGTTGACTAAGTAAATGTGTTTCCTTTGCTGTCGTTTCATCACAAAACTTGCATCACAAGTGCATACAGGTGAAACGGACGATGGTAAGATGTAGCATCTTTAACTTTTTTGTATTTTATGGTGTGTAATGTCAATTAATCATAATTAATAGTCATTATAATGATTGGTTGGTTCTCTTCAACTCTAAGGGACTGCAAACGGCACATACTTTTTTGTTTCCTGCAATTAATCGTAGGCCTGCAACTGCCACAACACACATGTGGAGCTCAGCGTTTGTCATGTCCACTGATCGGCATTCCGAAATATTCTTTATATGCAAAACTTTGATCCTTGTACAGTGATATGTTTTAGTTTTTTTCGGACTTCTAAAACAGAGTATGATGACAATTATTGTTTTAATTCCCACGAATACAACACAAATGAAGACTTACTCAAAACATTACTCCAAACGACAACCTCAAGCAGAATACCTGTCGGCTAATATAGGGGCTATACATTTTCCTAGGCACTACTGTGTTGCAATTCAATTACGTAGTTTGTATGAAAGCAATTTTTATGAGGAAAAAGTGGCATTCGAATACGATCAATAGAAAATTCGTGCAACTTTAGTACTGAGAAATAATCATTTGGTCATTTTTTATGAACGTGGATATAAATAAACACATTTTGCCTTTTAACTTTGACTATTTTTCTCTTTTGGTAAACTAAATGGTGTTATAAGGTTAAAGTTAAAAAAAAAATAAGGTAAGTATAACGCGCTCTGAGCTTTTGTTTTGCCCACTAGACTCATCTATACGTATAATGCTTTTGCTTCCAATACGGTCCGTGCTCCTCTTAATTTAAATGCAACCATAAAACATAATATCCAGTCCTGACACATTCATTTATTTTGGGTCTCAGAAACATACAACTGGCATATACAAGGTTGCTTTAATCTCTTTGTAGCTCCATCTCTGTAGCACATCCCACACTATTCGGTGGGGATGATAATGAAAAATAAAGCAAGATGTAAAAAAAAGGAAATAGCCCATTAAAACAGGATGGATTCGTAGTATATTCTATAGATATATGCGTAATCCCTGAAGATGATAGGTATAATAAATTAAGCGTACATCATCCATCTGATGTGATATATTTATACGGTGATAGTTTAGGGGGAAAGAATAACCTTTTTCGTCGCCGTCTGGCGGATATGGTAAGAAAATTACACAGATAATAGAGGAATGAAATGACTATTTTTTTAGTTAAAAGAATAATGAAGAAATCAATCCTTCTAATCTTCTTCTGTTCTCCTTCCTTATCTCCTCTTTTCTTCTTAACGTTCTTCACCGTCTCCTTTTCTAATTTTTAAAGACCTTCTTTATGAAACTATTAACAACTTTGTTTGGTGAAACTTCCGGTAGATGGCAAGCTATTATTTGTAAAATACGTAGATACAAATTAAAGTAAGACAGAATTTAAAAACCAGCAGCAAATAGGACCTTTAATTGTAATTTTTCTCTCAAACAATGTTTAGTCTTTAATTTATAAATGTTTATGAAACACTAGTAGAGAAAATCACTTTTACTTTGGACACTTGTTGTTTGTTGCTGACTAATTAGTAAATATATTCTAAGGTGTGCACAAGTATTCATAGGTCTTATCCATCTTAACGTGATTTATTCCTTTCTGTTGTAAAGTCTCTCTTTGAAGAGTGGAGTACCTTAAGGATCTATTCTTTCTCCAATATTTTACATTACATTCATTGCAGACATGCGTACGTTGCCACAAAATCTAAGTTTATGCCATGACGCAGGTGATACTGCCATTTTAGGTAATGGTTACTTCGTACAGAACACATTTACTCAAGACTACATCTTGGTGTGTTAAGTCACTACTACTAGAATTAAACAAACTGATCAAAGATACATTTGATCATCATTAGAGTTCCGCTTATAGTCCTTGATTTTACACAGTCAGTTTAATTGTAGTATTTCTCTTGGCGTTTCGTTCTCATTCTTAATACTAATTATATCCGTCTTCTTCTTCTTAAACTGTTACCTCTTTTTATAACTACATTTTCCTTGTAAATAATGTCATAGCAAATTTTCTTTCTTTTCGTCATTATTTCATTATTATCTAACTTTAATACTTAACTAATTTATTCACAATTGTTTTTCCATATCCACAATTCCAATATTCCTATTGTTTCTTCATCACTTTCGTAGAATCTCTATTCCAATACTCTATTTGTATTAATTATTTTCCTTAACGCTTTATTCATTGATTGAAACAAAATATATTCTCTTCTTTATGACGTTTTTTGGTGCTTAATGTTTTCACCTTTCTTTCCCTTTTACTAGAAACGGGCACATGGATCCGGATCCTAATTAACGGATACTAACAAATACTGTTCCGGATCTTCGAATCGAGTACCTGAATTTGAATCGGATATCCGGATCCTGAAAGCAGTATTTGGATTTTCGAACTGGGTGTTCCGATCCATACCTTAGAACCGGATATCTGGATTTGGAACCGAGTACCTAGATTCGGATCTTGGAATAGGGCACCAGGATCTTGAAAGTGGATTGCTATAAACGAGGAGTGGGCACTTGGATCCGGATTCTCATTAAATAGATCCGGTTCCGGATGATATTGGAACCGGACCTGGCAACCGACTACCTGGATCCGAATCTTGGAATAGGGTATTCGGATCTTGGAACCGGGCATTCGGATCCTAGTCTTGGAACCGAGTACCCGGATCCCTCAGAACAGGTTCATTTGGGATTCGGTTCTCGCTTCCTTCACGATCCCTCTAATAAACTCAAATTGATCACTTTCACATCAAACTTGGCATGCCTAAAGTTAGCGTGGCTTACTCATAAATGAAGTATCTCGACAAATAATGACCTAAGTTGTGTCGGCTTAACAAATGACAATCAAAGTGCCCAAAGTTTTTACGTGAACAAATTATTGATAAGTGCATATCAGAAAAGATGCCCTTATAAGTATTTATTTCATTGAATTTTATTTATTGTCTTTTGACACCTATCGTTCAGGCTAGGATAGGATAGGAGAAAGGATGCGTTAAATACTCAGTCATGGCCTACGTTGAAAGTACCATCTCGGCATTTCACTGATGTAACTGAGTAAAGAAATCTGGAATACGAAACCAAGGCTTTACCAACTGAGAAGCTGCCGTTACATGCAGTATGTCTTTAGAATTAAATGAACAGGCTGTAACTTCGATTATTATTTGCTAAACCAATACAGCTTGTGAATATGCCTCGCTAACTTTAGGGACATTTTCTCCGAAACTATTGATTTTTTTTTAGAAAGATGAGCATAATAAATTTTCATCCCTTTATTTGAACAATTCATTCCTGAAATATTTGCAAAAACACCTTGTATAGCAAGAATAACAATAAATTTACTCTGTTTCTCGTGGTACAGTTTGTCAAAACATTTGGCTCTCATCAAGAAGACCCAAATTCTGTTCGCTTTCTCGCCAACCGTTCGGTCATTTTCCATGGAACCGAGTATACGAAAAGATAGTCCTTGAAAATGTAATAGAAGTTCACTTTTATTCACTGTTCAGGGCTTCGTTTTAGTGATGTCAATATCTCATTAATTAGTGCTTCAGTCTCTTGCAAAAAGACCTATCATTTTTTTGTTAATTGGTCAATTCAAATAAACAAAATTGATGTATTGTATTTATATTTCTCGCTTGTGTATTTCAGAATCGGAGACAAAGTTTGAAAAAAAAAATACCTTTAACATCTAAAATGTCAATTTGAAACTCATCTTCAAGAAACCTCTCGTACTGTTTAAATATGTACAGTCACTATCAAAAGTTTGTACCCAGTCATCAAATTTATTCTCTGAATAACTTTGGAATAGATAGACCAATTTGGGTACGGTTTCCCGTAACTTACGGAGAATATGATTTTCTGTAAGTTACAGAAAACAGTACGGAGAAGAAATTTGATGTCTGGGTACAAACTTTTTGGTGCTGACTGTACAAGAACGTTTTAGTAAAAAGAATTTACGACAGGTAATAGCAGACTTCAGAAAAAAAAAGATTAAGTGTCGTGTATGGAGAAATGTTTTATATGGAGCCGAGCTTTCGAAATGCAGACATGGAGATGAATGAAAAACAATCAGCTGGACATCGAAGATGCGCAATGACAAAGTGCTAAAGAGAGTAAGAGAAAAATGAAGTGAAAAGCGAACGAGAAGTACAATCGAACCTAATTCTTTCGATTGTGTAGGAATTACCAACCCTGCGCTGTATAGCAATATATATGTGGAAACAACAATAGAGTCATCGGAAGTCGAGAACGTTAGATTAGGTTAGGTTAGTTTACATTATATACGCTGTTAATAAATGACGTGTATTGTTTGTTATTTGAGTTGTGAAATCAAGGTGTGTGCCATTATAAGAGGAAAGTGGCGACACCGCACAGGGTTGGTAATTCGTGCACAATCGAATGGCTTCACATCTATCGACCCTCTCATTCGCTGTCTTCGAGATGAACAATGCGGAGACAATAATGAAGTGAAAACAGGAAACTAGTTAGGACATTAGTTGCGCCGTATGTAAAGTGTAAAAATTGAAGGAAAAAGAGGAAGAAGGAGAATATAACTACTTGACAGTACTGATTTGAATTTATTTTAAAGTCTTTAGGCATCTTAGGCTCAGGCAGGGCTAAGGTTGGCAAGAGGATGCTGGAAGGTAGATGGCCAGGGGGTATTTTTGTAGGGATCATCCCAGAATTTCCCTGGTATAACTGAGGAAAACCCTGAAAAACCTCAGTCACGATGCCAGGACCTCCCGAATGCTAAGCCAACGCTCTACCACTGAGCCACGGCAAAAGAAGAGCAAGATTGATAAAAACGGCGAGGTCTTATCCAGCTTTGAAGAACCTACCTCTTTTCGCAGAACACTATGAGTGTATGGTTATTCCCTTGAATGTTGTAGCGGCAAGCTTTCTGTAAGCTTAATTTAAACCAATTAGCAAATCTTCATATTATGAACTTAACAAAACTAGTAGTGTGGTTTGAATATGTTTTGAAACGGCATTCACAGCTCATATTATTAAAACTTAATCCAAGTTTACAAGATGTACGGATTAATGTAATTTGTCTGCGTTTTAATGAGCCTCAGCGAGAATCCGATTACATGAAAATTATGGTAATTGGAAAACGGATTATCAAAATTCTGCAGTATTATTACTCCGCTTCAGGTCATTTATTTCTATTTGTAAGCTAATCCTAATTCTTTTGTTTTTAATTCTTTAATAATCTCTAATTAAGGTTAGTGTAAAGCAACAATTTCTAACGTTAGATGGCAACACTACCTCCGTATTACTCTAACGTATCTTTTCGTTACACAAAGTTGCAATACTGCTCCTACAAATTCAAGCCTAGAGAGTTTAAACTTTTAGAGAAGAAAGTTCATAACCATTTTAAGAATTCAGTCCTTGCCTATTTTTTATTTGTGTTTTCTTCATTGTTGAAATCACTTTCTTGTTGTGAATACATCACACCTATAACAATGAAGCTTTTTCAACAATGACCAAAGAAAGAAAATAAAAATTCGGCAGGGATTGAATTCTTGAAATGGTTCTAAACTTTCATCTCTAAAAGTTTAAACTCTCTAGGCTTGAATTTGTAGGAGCAGTATTGCAACTTTGTATAACGAAAAGACACGTTACAGTCATACGGAGGTAATCAAACTTTAGAAATTGCTTATATACACTAACCAAGTTAAATTCTCCTTTCTTTTATAGAAAATATGTTGTTTCATGTATTACTTTTACACGTGCTTAAAAATGTTATCCTTGTCACAGAAAATGTGGTCACAATCCAGTGTTTATTGCACAGAAACCACCTTGGGTGTGGGGAGGATTTGTACATCTCCGGAGAGGTATTAGATGGATACATTTTATTTATTGCTAGTCCTTGAAAACTTTTGGTAAGGGTATTTTCTTTACTCTGAAAAGAGTAATCTCTCCAGGTACCCCACTGGAAGAAACACTGTACCAATTCCTTCTTCATCCCCTCTTCGTTCCCTCACCCTATGCTCTAGCCCCACACCTCCGTATGTTGTCAAACAAATCGTTCACGGTAAAATACTTTGTCAGGATGTGCTTGACAAACCATGGCTTCTGTAATAGATTGTCTTCATGCGAAGCACTAAAGAAACATCCTGGAAACTCTGCAACATGCAATGAGGCCTCATCTCGTTCGAATTGACCCCTCTATCTCTCTGCTTCTCAAACTCTCCACGAAAACCATTCATTTTGCTTCGGTTCTGCACACCGTAATCCGAGCTTAGTGATAACATATTCATCGAGGCATAACTAATCGCTTACCCAAGACCATGGCACACAATGGGAAGATCGAAGCAGGAGAGGGAAGGGGAGTACGGGATAATCCTTTGCGAAACGCTCTAGTCTCCACGTGCTCATTTCCCCCCCAATCTTGTGGTTGACCCCTCAAACTCTCCCTTATGTACTCAATACACTCGTTGTTCAAACTTCTTGGAAACGTTCAGGGCCATATTCTCTCGTGTCTATAGGAGGTATTATCATCATACATATAGGTAGAAAAGGGATAATGTGGGTAGGCAGGATTGAGATGTACGATGAAACCGCTATTTCTCAAAATTTGTTTCAACAGATGACGTTCCGAAACGGAAATAGCGATTCTGATTTGTTTTCTAAATATTACTTAACATCCCATCCCCCTTTTCCTCTCCCATTCATGACAAGAATATGAACCTCGTTATCATCTCTATAGTCTATACGAATAATATAGAGCCCTGTCTCCTGTTTTGCCCGCCTTCCAACAAGAAGGGAGAGCCACTGCAATGGATACGTAGCCAAACGTCATACACACATGTTATTTCCTCACTGGGCTGCGTTGTAGTCAAGTCGCACGGAGAAAGTTGTCTTCGCTCCTGAACAGTGTCAAACAAAACTTTTTTCCCTCCTCTCAGCTTGTGCTATGAAACAGAGTGGGGATGAAAGTTGGCAACATCGTTTCCTTTCCTCTTCCCCCGGATCTATTCTTTCATTGTACCGGTATATACTTTAGTTATTTCAAATCTGCTGGTTCCAGACATGGACTTTTGTAAAAAGAAGAGGGGTAGTAGTAATGGGTCATTTTTAATGTAAGTAAAGTGGCGTTTTGGTCAATACATACAGAACGATGTTCGGTAGCTTATTATCTGCTTTATACTTCGATATTCTCTCATTTTTCTAGAATATTAATTTTTCCATAATAGGTGATTCTGTACTGTGTGATATGTACGTCTTCTCTCTATGCTCGAGGGTTCATTCCAAGGTTCTTTTGTCAAGCAATTAGGAAGTAGAAGCCGAGCAAATGTGCTACATTACTTGCACCACCACCCAGTCCCCGTGGTCCTATAGGAAACTTTCGATCGGCAATGGGGAGGCACGTGGGTTCGAACCCCACTGTTTGTCATCCTGACTGAATTTTTTAACGTTTTTCTTTAGTTTCACCAGGCGAATGCTAGGGTGACACCTCATCTGAGGTCCTCAAGACTACTTCCCCAGCTCTGTTTCGGTAGGGTGTTTACCGAAGGAC
>JAGDQP010044002.1:0-16043 GCA_022664845.1 Lepisma saccharinum | reverse complement strand
TTTTTCTTTTGAAGTTTCCCGATGCATTACATGCATATGATGAGATTTTGTTTAATTTTGGTCAGCTATGGTCACCACTGAGCAGCAGTAGATAGGTCACCCTAGCGAACATTACGTCTCAGTGCCAAAGATACAGACGTTTACCGTTTCAATGTGTTTTGTTTGTCTTATTTTTCGAGTAATATTTTAATGAGATTTTGACTCTTAATCTCCCATCTTATCAGCTTGTCACAAAGATCACTGTTTTTTGTGATAATGTTAATGCTACAAAATTGCTGATCAAAGACATACAAAATTGTCAGGGTATGACAAATAAGGCTAAGCATTTTTCATCAATATTTGTCAGTTGTTCGCCACATTTTGCAAAAGTTACTAACAACAACAATAGCGAATGTCTGCAATATATGAAGCACAAGGTTCTCAAACACGCCTTCACTTAATGTTTATGTTCAGAGTCTCTAAAGTATGGAATGTGTAAAAACAATTCGTTGGACTGACACAGAGAAAGACATTACACTTTGAACACTTCACCTTGTTTCTCTTCTTCTTACATCCTTCTTGACGACATCTAGTATTGGATGTATTCATTGGCACAAATACTGGAAGATAACAGCTGCTTTTTCTTGAGTGATCAGAAGATGTTGGATTCATTCTTCTGCGCTTCTTGGCTTTCTGAGTGGTTTCATCATTATGCACCTCGTCATTGCTATCACTTTCCCTTCCAGAACTGTTATCATCAACACTAGCACAAATATCATCACCAACGGCATGGTAAAATCCACCGACCTCTAACCGAAAATCGAGGAACTCCCAAGATATCAGATCGACAATCACCCAAAGGTTTCCTATCTTCCATGTATTCAATCGACGCATTTGTCAAAGCCATCCCTATGAGATGGCAAAAAAAGTCTAATTGCAACATCGGATAAAGATATTGTTGGAATGTTGAATGAGAAGAGAGAAAACACCAATGATTCAAAATATGTATTAGTATTTTACACTAGCTCTACATACATTCCCATAACACATTATATTATATAACATTAGGTTAAATTTCGAAATCAATCCATTCATTTAGAGCATGCAATACACGTAGCTTCTCATAGGTGATGCCTTAATTGATTACGGTTAAGTTCCCAGGCATTAGGTTAGTTCATATTAGTTTCGGTTCGGTTTGTCCACCTTTTGGTTAGTTTACCCTAATGGTCATGCATTAGCAAAAGTATTGGTTTCCCAATTCGTTTCAGCACCGAAAATACTTAGCCAGATACTAGCACAATAGCCAACATGCACTACTTAGCACAGTTCAGTAATTAACCCAAGATGCTGGCTAACTTAGTACGTAACTTAAACATGCCAACTGTCATCCAATATTGACATGCAACCGTTCCAATGAAGTACTATCCTAGATTCCATAGTATTGATTAAGTCATCACATCCCGAGACTATGATATCCAATATTTACTTATAAAGGTTTCCTCAAAATACAAATAAACCGTAGTACATCTCATTTCTAATCCCGTTTGTAGTACTTCCTAGTCCAGACGTAAAAACTTACTTTACAGATTGAGAAATATATATCGCTGTTAAATCCAGCCACTTTGTTTATGACCGAAAGTTATTGAGTAAAACAGCAAATATTGTCGTCTTTTAAAACACCTAAAACATCAGTCAGGTGTTCACATATGTTCAGCTGTTCAATACTCAAAAGTACTTATTTTTCTCCACCGACGAATACCTAAATTGGAGTGATCGATTACCTTAAAACTTTAATGTCATTCGACATGTTTGGTCCATATATCTAACAGAGATATCATTCTGTCATGTTAATCGAGATCGTCCATGTTTCGATTATACTGGGTTATGCATTCCGGTCTGTTCACCTCGATGTACTTCTCCTTCTTGTTCCATTTCATATAAATTGAACAGGGTTCGATTCCATAAATGGTGGTCATCATTAATACCCTGTTATCGTCAAACCACTTGAGAAAAGCAACTCTGTCTTCACTTCTGACTCTCGTATTACAGGATCTTCTTTCTTTTTTCGTGTGTTCCTTATCAAAATCAAGTCTAGTCGCAGGTGGCAAACGAGACTTCATGACTGTGTCTGTTGCCGGAAATCTTTTTTATTTAACTTCTCAGGTAATGCAGTGGATGTAATGAACTGATCAACTTGATAAACATCGAAGTTCAATATCAGACCGGGTCACGCAAGAACGGAAATCTTCAATCAGGATGTGGATTACCAGGAATTCTCTGTATAAGACGTGATCGTTTTGTAAATGGAACATTTTTCTCAGCAATACACAGGTGGTCATCACAATGCAATTTTAGGCAAGCTTCTTTTAAAACAGTAAGCATTTGATTAACTTCCACACTTCGTCCATCTCCTCATTCGGAATATCATCATATTTCCAATATAATGTCGCTAACACTTGAATACGATTAGGTAAAAATTTGCGTGTACTGGGTTAATAGCATTTTTTATATTTGCCACCAGGGTACCCGATGGAAGGACCTTATAGTACAGGCATTTCACGATATTTGCGGGAACACAACTGCAACAGAAATGTTATGAATTGTTTTCTTACGATTAAAATATGCTGAAAACAATTGTGTAAAGTCCCATTCAATTCCATCTGATAACACCTGAAATCACACGAAATGTAACGTAATACGTCAGAAAACATTAAATTCGGAGTTTTGGACGATGTTTCAGACTTTAGAAATAGTTTCACTAGATGGCGCTTGGTGCTTATCTGTTTGAATGGTGTGAGAGTGATATCCCATTCTTCCCCTTGTCCAGCGACTCTCTGAATCTGAAACAGTGAAATTGAGCAACGGAACTTGTACTAAACTGGTGATGTAGAAAACTGTACTTCGTTTCTAATTAAATCCTAAACTTAGTCTCGTTTGAAAACTGCTTTAGCATATGTAATACATTTGTGTGTATGTGTTTCTTAGGAATATCGCATAACTTACCTAGCCTAACTGGATTTCGTTAGCATACTACCGAGACGTCGCGTAACAATACGCACGAGGGAGACAAGTACGTGTATGATGTCATTGGGATTGACGACATTTCTCAGTGCAGGAGCGTGTAAGTTAGCCTGAGATAGCAGTTATTGTACATAGATATCATCCATCACGAGAGCTAAATTTTTAACAGTCACTTCAGTTTGACTGAACTGGCACATGTCTACACGTTTCTCACCATCTTAACATTTGTTAGGTCTCTGTTCACATTTTCTAATCAAGAACAACAACCTGGTCAACATCGTCTATCTGAACATTCTTCTGGCCTACCGTACCAAGATCCACTATATTATTCTGTAAACGTAAAAATAAAAGCACAAGGCATAAAAATGCAGCACTGACCAACAAACGTCATCAGCCAATGACAGTTCTAGACTTTCAGCATGTTCCCAAGAACCAAGAAAAGCCATACAATAATGATTCAGACTCTGACATTGACATGGAAAAAAGTGATTATAAAGATTCACTTCCCGCTATTACTACAACTTCAACGCATTCTTTCTGCTCACAAATATCGATCCTAAGTTTCAAAATAAAAATCTGCTACTTCTTCAATTTCTAAAATACGTGCCTAAAAGCATCATGATGCGGATCATTCTGACAAGAAACGACATCATTTCTAAATCATAGGAACCTAATTTAGCCATAAAAATAAGAAACAAACACAGCCTTAATTTCTTTTTACCATCAACACAATTCAGCACTCCACATCGAAGACATCAGCCACCTCCACGAAGACTACTAATGCTTTCAGTTGTTATCCAAGGAGTAGAGTCGGACTTAACAGACGATGAAATACAGCAGGAACTCACAACGGAAGGTCATATTCTCACCAAATGCTGCAGGATAACAACACAAACCGGAACACCCATTTGAATAGTACATATCCTCACATCTCACAGACCATCACAGACATACTTGTAGATCTTGTCTACATTTACAGAAAGCGATACCGTCTTGAACTCACTGGTTCCCAATCTCTTCTACATACAGATGTGAACGCTGCCAAACCTATAACGACCATCCCACTTCAAATTATCCCATCGCACCTAAACGTGCTTTCTGCACTGGCCCATACACAACTAAAGACTGCCATAACCTAAACGAAGCACATAAATGCAACACCTGCGGCAAACCTGACCCAAGCAGCAGTTTTAAATGCAAAAAACCGACCAGAACCTATCGCTGAAAATCCCGGATTAGTATTATTACCCCGATCTCCAGAACCCAGACAATGCAACCCCACCCTTCTTTTATCACTATTATCCTACAAAATCTCTACCGCTTACAAAATTCTAACGTCCTAATCAAACTCACTTTGAAGCACGTATAGTCCTGAACATCATTCTTCAAACAACTTACTCTGGTCCCTACATATATTTCCACACAAACCCACTCGAAACCACAGTATAGCAGCATAGATCCATGCTAAAATATCACTTTCACTGTATTTTATCTCAGCGTTAGCCGCATCATAGTACTGTCCCTAAGAATGAACAACTAGGACTCACCAGTCAAGCATCGCGCCCAGAGTCTCACCTGGGCAAGAAGATTCAACCTCACCTGACCGTCGTAATGTTTGTGACATGAATCTGCACTTCATCTCCATTACTCGTTAGTTATCATAATGGATCTTTAAAATACCCATATAATTATAAGCATAATGTTTATAGTGTCCTGTTAAATGAACTGAATAAAATAAATGATAAATAAACTTTTCTAACCTCTCATAAACCACTCCCAATCACGAACATCCTCCTTAACTATACATCCCTTTCCTACAGAGAAGGCGTAACCCTGTAATGGATGTTAGTTATTTCGGTGGTAAGCAAAGGACGCTTTATTTCCCCTCAAAAATAGAAAGAAGGAATAGCGTTCCTGATAAATGAATAATTAATCATGGAAGGCGTTAACAAATATGTACTCTGTCTGACTGTAATAAAAGATGAAGCATCCATACTAATGAAAAAAGACGTGCTAGGAATCAAGAAATCACGTAAGGAATAGGAAGATATCCTGCGTGTTCAGGAACGATTTTGAGCCAAGTAAGTAATTTTGAAATCATCTTTTCAGCTCAGAACATATGTGAGTATGTGGTGAGGAATGATGAGTGAGATGAATCTCATGAGTAGTGCGTATAAATCAGTCTTAAATCTTCATACTGCAGATGCAAAGCACTATCAGAAAAAAGTTTACTGTGAATTTTCGTATTGAAAAAGCAATTTCTGCACAGTTCCTATTGGGAGCTACTGATAAAGGAGGACGACCTGAAGACAGAATTCAGCGTGATGCAATCCTTGCCACTGACAAATACCTTAAAAGAAAACGATGAAGAACAGTCAACAATAGCAGATATGGTGAAGAAAACGGAAGAGCACCACCGGATAGCTAGATTCACCCATACAGCGCCAAGCACATACAACTTCAACATTCTCGTGATGACCTTCGGTAAAAGAATAGTTACTGTGACTTTTCAAAGAACAGCAGGAGAAGCAGTGTTAAAAGAATATCACAATATGAAAAATACATACATTTATGAAGATAAAACCAATATTATTCTTGCTGCAGCATCCCTCATAAGAAGTTATATCAGAAAAGTCGAAGAGAATGACAGAATTTATCCGCACCGGCAGGTATTGAAAACACTTCTAAGAATATTGAGTGCCCGCCTACTAGTCTCAGGCTGCTTCTTCCTCTCGTTACTTGACTTATTGATTCCTAGCATGCCTTTTTTCCCTTCTTGCAGATACTTCATCTTATATTTGTCAGAAAGAGACTACCAGGCATTTTTTAACATTTCTCATAAACGGAATTCCTAAGAAACACACATGAATGTATTACATATAATAAAGAATATATCAAAGGAGACTAAGTTTAGGATGCAATTTCAAACCAAGCATAGCTTTCTACAGCAATTGTTTAGAATAATTTTCATTGTTTAATTTCACTGTTTCAGATACAGAGAGCCATTAGAAAAGGGACAGAATGGGTTATCTCCTTTATTTCATTTGAAACACGTAAGCACCTAGGTCTATCTAGTGAGATTATTTGTAAAGTCTGAAACATCGTCACATTTTGTGAGGCATAATGTTCCACTTCGTATGATTACAGGTCTTATCATATGGAATCCGATGGTAGACTTTATGCTATCATTTTCAGCACATTTCAATCGTAAGAAAGCCATTCTTAATATATTTCTTGCAGTTTTGTCCCGTAACACACCTTTGGTAAGCTAAATTTACTGTACTAACTGTCAAATTCAATAGCTTTTTTTTCTCACAGATCCTGGTATACTAAAATGGTTTACCACTTGCTATTACCTCAAATGTGATATTGCGAACCAATCATATGCTTGAATTACGTCATGATGTTTAAGAAAATTAATTGTTCAGCTCACAGTCATCTACCGGGAGTAAAGACATTTCTTGGAAGCCAGAAGAAGCATGTATATACCGGAGTTAACGACTGTGCAAGAACCGCTGACAAAACGTAAACAAAGCAAACGAAAATAAAGTAATAAAACTCCTCCAAGCCCTTTATCGCACTCAAATTCCTTTAAATCTGCTTTTTTCAGGGCCAAAATTCAGGGACTTTTTAGGGCCACTGGCTCTATTGCTTAGTCGTCGACCGGGCCATGTCGGACCCCCCAGAATCCTCCTCTACCCCCCCCCCTCTCACTGTAGCTACTGACGCTACTGCCACTTCTACCAATCAAACAATGATTGCAAGCCAAAAGAATACCAAATCAACTAAAGTCAATGGTCGCAAACCCGACAATCGACATCGAAAAGGCACTGCCTTTTCAACCACCCGTCCTATATTTAAGACAGGTACCTTCAACTTCAGAACTCATCATCCTGATCGCTACATTATACCCAATATGAACCTAGTCCGTAAATTCAAAACGAAACCGACTCCTAGTCCTTCTCACACAAACAATTCCGAAAACAATGAGTCTTCCTCTGATAATCAGCAAGAAGAACAAATGCAGACCACTTATGATTTCAACTCAGATCACGAATTTCCTGACGTCAACACTGCTCATAATACTCAGCCTCGTAGTAACCCAAATATAATATCTCCTAGCGATACCGACACCGATATGGAAGTTGATGGTTGGACAAAACCCCGTCACTCAGCCAAAGTACGTAAAGTTCAAGCCTCTGTAGCCAAGATAGACACAAAAAATCGATATCAACCTCTTATCAATGATGAAAACAATGAACCTGAGAAAACTAAAGTCACTATTGTCAATCCACCACCCTTGTATATATATGGCATTACAAATAAATTTCAGTTCACCAAGACACTTTCAGCAGCCTGCCAAGAGAAGCCAACTATCACTCATGCAAAAGATTACGTCCGTTGTCAAGCACTCAATCGTGGCGACTATGACAAGCTTCTTGCTTATTGTAAACAGCAACAGTACCAGTTTTCCACTGAACTCAGCAAACAAGAACGGCCATTCAAGGTAGTTCTTCGCAAATTACCCATAGATACACCTCCAGAGGACATACTACTTGACTTGCAAGATCAAGGTTTCCCAGCAACAGCTGTCACTCAAATGTTCGGTAAGGATAAGCAAACAAAGGAACGCATCCCGTATCCATTGTTTCTAGTCTCTTTGCCTAAAAGCCTTGACAATCCTGAAATTTATAATCTAAACTATTTACTGAGCTATCGTGTCTTAGTAGAACCTTATCGTGCTCCAGACATCTTACAATGTTATTTATGCCAGAGACTTGGTTATTGCAAGACAACTTGCTTCTGTGACCCTGTATATGTGAAATGTGGAGGACAACACACCACTACTGAATGCCAAAAACCACCGGACACTCCTGCTCATTGCGCAAATTGTGGCGGAAAACATCCAGCCAACTACAGAGGCTGTGATTTGTTTAAACGTGCCAAAGAACAACGTCGTTCTCAACTTGAAAAATCTACTACTATTGACAAAGCAACATCTTCAAGCACCAGTACCAAAACAAACACTGCCTCTGCTAGTACTAATGTACCTCCAAAACAAGATACCACTAAAGACAATGACAAGCCTCGAACTTCTAAAAACAATAACAGTTCCTCTCCTACTCAAAAACAACCTCTATCTGCCAAGACTAAGATCAAAAAACAACAAAAGTCTCCAGAAAATTCTGATACCGGGCTATCCTTATCAACTATATCCACATTTGGCACAACAATTCAGACAATTTACAATCAACTCAAATCACTTTTTCAAGGCTTAAATATCATGAAAATTCTCACTCGTGTGGAACAAGGATTATCAAAATTAACGCCTGATTCTGGCTTACTTACTACACGTTCTACTATAGTGCATATTATTGTCTCAGTCCTTGATGATGGCACTGAATAAATCAACTTCTGCAAGAAGTTTACGGATTGCCTTCTTCAATGCCGATGGAGTCTCTACACAGCAGCACTTAGTCAAATATTTCCTTTATGAACACAACATAGACCTACTTTTACTAAACGAAAGTCATCTTGAACCTCATCAAAAATGGAAAATCCGAAATTATACCATCATCCGCACTGATCGTCCTGGTCTCAAAGGTGGCACAGCTGTTATTTGTAAAACCCATTTATCAATAGAACATATTCATCTTCCTGCATTGCAATCTATAGAAGCTACTGGTATAAAGCTCCATACTCCTGACTCTGATATTTTCTTCATAGCTGCCTACAAATCACCTGCAGTACCATTAAATATTGATGACATACGCCGTCTGAGTGCACTTGGAACTCGCATCTGCATTGCTGGTGATTTAAATTCAAAACATCCCAACTGGAATTCTCGCAATGCATATCCAGCTGGCAAAAAACTCTACCACGCATTACCAAGACTAACACTTACTCCTATAGCAAGTACCGAACCGACACACTTCCCCAAAAATGGATGGAGGCCGGATGTTTTAGACATGGCCCTCATCAAAGGCATTGCAGCCACAGATGGCCCACATGCCATTTCAGCTCTGGATTCTGACCACATTCTTGTCATCATGGATATTTACCAACTCCATTCAATTATAAATCGACAGCTACCACCAGTCTACACTACAGACTGGGATCGCTATACACAACTTGTTGTTAGACCCACTGACACCAGACTTCCTTTGCACTCATCACATGATATTCAACAAGCAGTTGACAGCATAACCACTACTATTAAATCCGCTTTACATACTACAACCATTTCTAGTCATCACTCATCCGCAGCACAGCAACTCACTCCTCAGCAGCCAAGAACACATGCATCAATCGCACTAAAAAGATGGATGAGACGAAAATGGCAGACAACCAGACACCCTCAGTACAGAAATCTTTGGAATTTTCTTTCTCGGCGAGTAAAATTAAGACTTCAACGCATTGCGGCACAAAATTGGTCCATAAAACTTCAAACTCTCACAGAACCAAATCACGAATTTTGGACGTTAGCCAAATCCTTTAATAAGATGACACCTAAAACCATAAATCGGCCTCTTCATGGATCTCATGGTCTAGTGTACACTTCCAGCGAAAAAGCTGAGGCCCTTGCAGATCACCTCGAAACACAATTTTCGGTTAATGCTGAACCATACGACGAAGCTACTATAAATGCAGTACACCGTTATTTAAACTATCACTCTTTCAATCAACCATTTGATCCAACAACTCTCATCACTCCACGAGAAGTTAGAGCTGCCTTCAAGAAACTCCATAATCGTCGAGCATCAGGACCTGATAAAATTTATCCTTCAGCTTTAAAACATCTGCCACGAAAAATGCTTGTCTTGATTACCAAATTATTTAACGCTATCCTGCAACATAGCCACTACCCATCACAATGGAAGCTTGCGAAAGTTGTAACTATTCCAAAATCTGGCAAGGACTTACTCTACAAACAAAATTACAGACCGATCAGCTTACTTTCCACATTAAGTAAAGTTTTTGAGAAATTACTATATGCGCGCCTCATACAACATGCACAAGCTCGAAATTTAATTCCTGATCACGAATTTGGCTTCCGTTCACATTATAATACTACAGCCCAGCTTGTGAGAGTCGTTGAAGAGATAACCTTGCAATTTAACAACCGTGGTCATACTATTGGTATATTTTTGGATACGTCAAAATCATTTGATAGAGAGTGGCATAATGGTCTTCTTTATAAACTCAGTATTATGGAATTTCCTCACCAATATATTCGACTTCTTCGATCGTACCTACAAAACCGCAACTTCTTTGTACATTATCAAGGATATTCATCAACTACCCATCCAATCACTGCAGGCGTTCCACAAGGATCGGTACTGGCTCCCTTGCTATTTAATTTATATACATCTGACATCCCTACTCATCCACATACTAAATTAGCCACATTTGCTAACGACACTGCCATTTTTGCCTCCTCAAGAAACCTTCGTTACTCCCACCTATACGCTCAACGTCATCTCACTTCAATTGAGGAATGGACCAAAATGGAGGATGAAATTAAATGCCGACAAAACAGCTGTTGTCCACTTTTCAAAGTGTCATACCAACCTTCTTCAGCCTCTTATACTCTCTGGAACTCAACTCCAATACAATATATAGGCACGTTATCTTGGCGTAGATCTGGATAGGACCTTACTATTCCAAAATCATCTCAAAACTGTTGCTACGAAAGCAGTCTCTCGACTTCTGGCTCTCTATCCGTTATTTAGAAGCAAAGAACTCACCTTATCAGCTAAGCTTAATCTATACAAAATGATGATACGCTCGCTTCTTCTTTATACTGCACCTGCATGGCAACATGCAACTACAACAGGATAATGCAACTACATGAAGATTTATCACTTCCAATGCTTGCTGATGTCATCGATTTCCAATGTCGATCCTTCTGGACTCGCATGTTACACTCACCCCACCTTACACACCATTGGTACAGCTCATCCTATCCGACATACTCACTGTATGCCTCATCCTACATAACACCCCTACCTACAACTCAGATCACCTGTCTTAAAGCATATGAATAGGAAATCACATACATCTACTTTTTATGGAAGGAATTAATTCCAACTTAGCCTCCCTGATCACATTCTAACATCGCTTAATGAAACATAACAACTTTCCCTCCTCCAACTCGTCATTTATTATTTCAGCTTACTCATGGTATTCATTGACTTGCCCTAGGGATGCGACAGTTGCTTCCTATTCAATCATATATAAATAATTCAACCGACATCCCAATCATATAGAAGTCATGAGCTAATCAGCTCGACACTTCTAGCAAGAAACGACATTATTCTGGCTGGCTGGCTGGTGGTAAGAAATTTACTTGAGATTTCAGTTCAAAAACTTAGATTTAGTCTTTCGTTTCCAATCACGTGATACTACAACTTTGAAGCATGGCATTTTATTTTGAGCTCACTTCCTTGAAATTGAAATTATACCAATCGCATTTTCACAATTTACTCCTCAGATTTTCAGTATTTTAATCACACTAATTTATTATATTCATACTAATATGCAAATATCGCAAATACACTTCTTTACATTATATTTTACAGCAAGCACTTCATCAAGTTCTAATCCGGCCTGCGTTAAATTTAGGTAATGAACATATTCCTGCTTGTATTCGCTATTGATCTCCCTCTTTTAGCTGAAAATGCAATAAACAGGATGCGCTGAGAGCGGCGAAAACCAGTGAAAGACGCGAAGTGAAAATTAACGTAACATCCTTAGTCACAAAGTTACTGAGGAGAATTGAAACATACGAATTAACTTATGTGCTTTAGGTATATTTTGTTCACTGTGGAATAGAACAGTAGAAATACGTTGATCAACGCCTTATTTAAAAGCACAATCCCAGCGTTACGCTGGTGTGAGGGCAGAAAGATAGTTCTAAGTGCGCATGCTTGCTGCTGGGTGCGAGCCAGTGCTTTAGCAAGTGATCACGATGAACAACTCATGGCTTTAAAATCTGAGTACTAATTAAATTTGCCCTGCCTTGTAATGAATACTTCCGTCACTTCAGAATGGACGGCTGTTTGATAGTTAATAGTGTCACAGAAAAAAAAGATATAAATTAAAGTTTCTTGTATTTCTTGTGAGCTAGAAACCATACACTTCTGTTGTTAACTTATTATAGGTTTTCCTTCGAAACGAAGTTTGTTCATCAAATATGGAAAATGAATTATTAATTTCAATATCACAATATAATATCAGTACGATATTGAAATTAATAATTCATTTTCCATATTTGATGAACAAATTTCGATATATATATATATATATATATATATATCAATATAAGTGTATGGTTTCTTTCCCATCCAACGCTGGATGAAGGTCTCCCCCTTTTCTTTCCACATATCTCGGTCTGCTGCTGTCCTTATCCATGTAGCTCCTGAAAAACGCTTGATTTCATCTACCCATCTTACATTTGGACGTCGTCTCGGTCGTTCCTTTTCTCGAGGAATCCAATGTAGTACATTTGTCGTCCACCTTCCATCTGTCTGTCTAGCAATGTGACCGGCCCATTTCCACTTCAGCTTCTTCGAAGTCTTGATTACATACTCTACCTTTGTTTGTGCACGAATCCATTCATTTGTCTTCCTGTCCCTCCTGGTTATTCTTAGCATGCATCTCTCAATTGCTCTTTGAGCGACCCTCAATCTTTGAGTCGTTTGTGCGTTCAATGTCCAAGTTTCACAGCCATACATAATCACAGGTAAGACACATTGATTGTAAACTTTACGCTTCAGACACATTTGTAGTTTGCTCTTGAAAATAAAGTGTAGTCTTCCAAACGAACTCCACGCCATTTTACATCTTCTATTTATTTCATCACTGAACTTGGTATTCGATATTATAAGCTGGCCTAGGTAAACATACTCATCAACTATGCCTATTGTCTCTCCGCTAATCTTTATTTCCCTTTTTGCAGCATGTTGATTGTATATTAAATTTGTTTTACTTAAATTCATTTTAAGGCCTATTTTCGAACTCTCATTATTCAGTTCTTCCGCATTTGAAGCAAAGGGGACTTCATCAGCAAACCGTAGATGATGAAGATATTCGCCATTAATTTTAATTCCAACTTCATCCCAGTTTAAATTTTGGAACACTCGCTCCAGGACCGCAAAAAACAGTTTTGGGGAAAGTGAATCTCCTTGCCTTACTCCCTTTTCAACTTTAAATTTTTTACTTTCTTGATGTAGTCTAATGACAGATGTGGCAGTCGAATAAATGTTTCGCAGTAGCTTGATGTACGCCTTTTCTATACCTTGATGTTCAAGTGATTTTAGTACTGCTGACAAGGAGACAGAATCGAAAGCTTTTCCGAAATCTATGAATCCCAAACATAGTGAAAGTTCATATTCATTAGTCCTCTCCATAACTTCATTCAATGTTTGTATGTGATCCATTGTGCTAAATCCACGACGAAATCCGGCTTGTTCAATTCCCTGGTTAAAATTCAAGTCAAGTACAATATGATTCAAAATAACTTTGGTGAACATTTTGTATAGGACTGACAGTAAACTAATTGGTCTGTAGTTTTCAACGCGTTCTTTGTCCGCTTTCTTGTACAACAATATTATAACGGCAATATTCCAATTTCTGGGTATTTCTCTCTTCCTCAGGTACATCGAGAATAATTTTCTCAAGTTCCTCTTTCATGTTTTCACCTCCCCATTTAAACATCTCTGCTGTGAGTCCATCTTCTCTTGGAGACTTTCCGTTCTTCATCCCTCGAATTACTTTATCCACTTCTTCTTTCATTACGTTTGGGACATCAACATCATTTTCTTCTGAGTCTTCATTTCCTAGCTCTTCTTCGGGGTAGTACAATTCTCTGTAGAAATTTTCAAATATGTTTTTAATTTCTTCCTTATGTCGTGTTACGGTCCCGTCTGGTATCTTAACTGCAATTATTTTCTTTTTCCCTATCATGAGCTGCTGTTTGGTTTTGTTCAGGCTCTTGTCCTCCTCGATTGTGTTTCTAACAAGATTTTCGATATATCTTCGTACATCCTCTCTTATTTTCTTCCTTACGGTTTTATTTAGTTCTATTTATTCAATCCTTTTTATGTAATTTTCCTCTTCTTTCATTTCCCTTCTTTTATTCATCAAGAGTTTAGTTTCTTCTGAGATTTTGCTCTCTCTTTTCTTTTTGGTGCCTGCTATTTCCTTGGCTGTCTCTCTTATTATCTCGGTCAGTATTTTATTTCTGCTATTGATGTCTTCTTCATCCTCTAACTCTTCCAAGGCGCTAAATCTGTTGCTTAGTTCTATCTCGAATGTCTCTCTGTTTTTCCCTAGATTTTCCAGATCTAAAAGTGGCGGCTTTCCTCTGATAATCTTCTTTCTCTCAGGTCTTGTATTTAGTTTCAGCTTACATCTCACCATCCTATGATCACTCGAGACTTTGAAACTGTTCAGAACAGACATGTCTTGCAGAATTGCCCTGTTATTCGATAGAACGTAGTCTATTTCGTTTTTGGTCCCATTTGGGCCTTTCCATGTCCACTTCCTCTGTGGCGGTTTCTTGAATAAATATGATATAAGATGATATGATATATATGATATAATAATATCATATTAATTCCAATATCCTTGGAAAAAGAATATTTCCAAGCTTAACATAATAACAATAGCCTCCAATAATGCACAACCACAAATTGGTTGGAAATAATTAACAGTAATTCTAAATATTTGCAACATTAATATTGTTCGGGACGAAAATGTAGTTTCAAAGTCGGTTAGCAGATAGCAGTGTCGTTTCTATATATATTTTTAAAAATATGCTAATATTAGTACTTAACATTATTTCACTGTTTCTGTTAGATAATAGTCTGCCCATTTGTTCTTCCAAACATTTTTACTAAGTTTATTTGGGAAGAAATGTAGCATTGGAAGTAAAATTTTAGTTTCCTTCCACAAGCTTTCGAGCAGGTCTATGTATATAATCATTATACTCTATTACTGAGTTTGTGGTTTCCTTAAATATGGAAATTTTTAGTTTTTAATACCTAACTTAAAGGTGAGTTCTCGCTTTACTGCTACACAATTTCACTTATTTGTTAACATAAAAGTCTACAAAATTCCCGTATACATACAATTCATAGCCAAAAGTCTGTCGTTAATTCATTATTAAATGTATCCTTTAGATTTGTAATACATGTTGCATTACTGGATTTTTTTTTCAGTCACACCAAGCCGAGACAGATTTAGTAGGATGCCTCTTGCAGGTAGTGGTGTGTTAGTTTCATGGAAACGCCTCCTGAGGTATTGCCACGTTTCCTGATCATTTTGTTAAAGTCGCTGATTAAGACTAATTTCCAAATATTCTTACTATTACTTGAAACATTTAGGTAGTATTTGGCGCGTTATGCTCAGGCAGTATCTTTCTTGTTACCCACCAGGAAACCAGACCAGGCGAGGGATGTTTTTCTACCACTTGCCTTTACCGATAAGAGTATTATTAAAATTATTCTTAGATAGTACTGAAGACATTAATTACTTGCATATTGTTACTATTCCTTATATATATATATATATATATACATATGTGTGTGTGTGTGTGTGTGTGTGTCAGACGCCCTTTAAACAGAACCTATCAGGAACTCATGTGAATTCAGGCGGAGCCAGTGTTGGCAGTAAAGTGCCAGAAGCTTGCGTATATATATATATATATATAGCTCATGATAGGGAAAATTGCAGTTAAGAGATCAGACGGGACCGTAACACGAAATAAGGAAGAAATTATAAACATATTTCAAAATTTCTACACAGAATTGTACTACTCCGAGGAAGATCTAGGAAATGAAGATTCAGAAGAAATTGATGTTGATGTCCCAAACGTAATGAAAGAAGAAGTGGATAAAGTAATTCGAGAGATGAAGAACGGAAAATCATCAGGAGAAGATGGACTCACAGCAGAGATGTTTAAATTGGGAGGTGAAAAAATGAAAGAGGAACTTGCTAAATTATTCTCGATGTGCCTGAGGAAGAGAGAAATACCCAGA
>JAGDQP010044000.1:2265-16044 GCA_022664845.1 Lepisma saccharinum | reverse complement strand
TTGATTATGTTCAATGACTTGAGATACATCTAATATGTTAAAATTATGGGAAATATGGAAATTGAAGTGTGGCTAGATTCTTGTGATCTATTTAAAACAATAAGTTTTGATTTTTGTAAAACAAATTCCATTCCTGAGAGTAGTAAAACTTATCATATTGAATAAATATTCTTGGTTCTTGCGATTTGTTGATAACATATGTCTTAAAATCAATGAAACAAGGTAAATTAATGCTTTCTTGTTTACTCTAATTCCCTGTACTTCATCTGACATTTTATTCTGCCTTGGTAAACGTTTTCAGCGAATATAATAGTGGGCATGAGTAAACAATTTATGGCCATGAATTCGATTGGAAACGTCATGATTTGTAACACTTGTCAAATGTAGTTGTGTTCACCTGGATGAAAAGCTCGTTTCAAGTCTATTCCTAATATAGAATATTTGAGCAAACTTTAGTAGAATAATAATGGATTAGATCTCGAGTTGAGAAATAAGAAGGTATAATGGAGACACCCGAGGAACTCCTACCTACTCAGGAGCACTCTTAGTTAGAAAACAAACTTAGTTAAACGTGTTGTTAGCGACTTCCAAAAGGTTTTAGTATCAAGATCTGAAAAGACCCATAATACGTTAAGTTTTAAAATGGATCTGTTCAGGAACGTTTTTAAAGAATAAGAAGAATTGACCCATCATGAAAGGTGAAAGAATTAAAATGGACACTCAACATAACGTTAAACCATCGCACGGTAGCAGTAGCTGGCGAAAAGTGTGATATAATATTTTGTTCAACTCATTGAAACATTGTCAGCTCTCGAATTTAGGTTTTGTAAATTTGCATTTAATTCTTGAATTGTAAAATTTTTGTTAAATAATTACTTTGATCACCTTTCCTTTACTAGTAATTGTCTATAGAATGTTGACTTTACAGACTAATTTTTACCATTAGTATTATTTTTCAATAAGTGTTTTTTATTGATTATACAGTGCTTTGTAAACATTCTTAACTTCGTAAAGTTTTCCATCAACATTAACAAATGGATGTAAAAAATGTTGCTGTCAACATTTAGGTTGATGGTAATAATAAAATTTTTTTTAATTTGTTTACTTTGAAATGTAAATGTATCAAATTTCACATTTCTGATTTACAAAGAATAGTCGTGTTATTTGTATTTTTTTTTAAAGTATTGTTTATGCGTCACACACCATTTGGTTTATAATGCTTCTCAAGGACAGTCACCTAAAACTTTAAAATGTTTAAGTTAAGAAGAGATAAAAATTTTGTAAACTCTATTTGTACCCCGCAATATTGTTATTTCGGACCTCGAGACTGCCAATCTTGGCTGTTTTCGTTGTCGACTTTATTTTTATATGGGCCAGTTTAGTAACTTTGGACTTCGGCCCGTCACGATTTGCCTTTAGCTGTTAAGTGTTAAAATCCACACCCATGCCCCTGCTGGGACTCGAACCCGGGACCGTTGAGTCGACAGCCTACCGCCGCAGACCGCTCGACCACCCGGCCGGCTTTTCGTTGTCGAAAATTGTTGATAGGGTAAATAAGCCAAATCTTTCGAAAAGAATTCCTCGTCTTTATGTTTTTGTTACATTTTTGTTTTGTGTGAAATAATTACAAAAACATATTTTTTGTACCAAAATGACCTTTGTAGCTGCCATCTGTTGTGTTTAAACATTACAGATGCGTTCAAATTATTAGATTCACTCCAGAAAATTTCAAAATTTCTCTTTCGTGTCTAATTACGAAGACCTATAATAATTAATATTACTCTCAAACTACTAATATTTTATCCTACCCTTGTGTATGTTACAACTTGAGTACTCATATCATTCTTGAACTGCAGATGGAGGTGCGTTCTACAGATCATGTTTGAGTAGCTCTTGCGTTTTTGCGCTAATAATCTAGCAGCATAACTCGCTGTTCTTTACAGTTGTATGACAATACAATATTCCTAATGTTAAACAATAGTTGATAATATTAAAGTGATGTGAAACGCCAGAGAAACATTCCCGCGTAAAAGTGAAATTATGACTGGTCTTTTGGAGGAAGAAAGATAAAAAGACTAATTTTTTGTAGAGCGATTGCATGTAAAAATATGTATGAAGAATCGGTGTTGCGTTCAGAGAGAAGCAAACAAATCAGTAAAACATGGTTGAAAGGAGTAGGCGAAAACCCGAGCTGTGTTCCAGTAAGCATAAAAGGACTCAAAACGTTGCCATTGAGGAACAGAAAAGCAACTTTTAGAGATGTAGGCATAAACATGTCCAGTTAAGGTGCACCAATTACCAGTCAGGGTGTTACAGGAACTCTGTTTAGGGGGCAAAAGTCACACTGACCAAGGAAGAAAGGACAAAAATACTCCACACAGAGTAACGAAGTCTCTAGATGGTCTGGAATACTCCAAGTATGCGAAGAAGTGTCTCTGCTGGGCGTAAGGATTAAAACACTGGACTTGTAATGAATGGATGAAAATATGTTCACTATATCTCCGAAGACGATATGTTCGGCTTTGACTTGGGGAGATTTTCAAGTTGCAATGTGTATATCATCCGATGTCAATCCCAGTTTGGGGTATAATGTCTGTGTTCGGTCCTGGAAGACTTTATATATAGTTGAGATAATAATGCAGTAAGACATACACTAAACCTCCTTCAAAAGCAACTACTCCCACCGATTGTAGCCTGATTTGATGGAGATCCATTCACTTTCTGCAAGATGGAGAGGCTTGCCACCATGCTAACAGATGCAAAAAAAATATTGATATTGAAAAGCATACTGACATGTAATAAAATGAGTAAGGAATTAAATAACAGTAATTAGAATTAATTTAAATATAATGCTGATGCAATTTTGTACAGAAATAAAGTTTATGTATGGTAAATGAATAGTTTTAACACTTCTGTATCTGGCACAATATTGTCATTGATTTGATAATGTATCCATCAGTATTTCTATTTTGGAAAGTTTAAATCATTTATGACAGTTCCTATTTGAAGACTAACACAAAGGAAACTTATTTATGAAGGCTTTAATAACTTCTTGTTTGGTTCTCTACTAACTTCCTGTAATATATATTATTGTAAATTTCTAAGTTTGTGTTGATCCGTTATCACCAACATGTGACAAGAGCAATAGCTTTCTTTGATTTCATTGCGAGAAAAACTTTTAAAAATGGAAGATTTACGCCCTTGTTTTAAGAGAATCAACAAAACTGTGTCATCACGGGACACGAGAACAGCAAAACGGTTCATTCCAGCCCATGCGTTATGATCACATATTAGAAACAGCTGTTATTTCCTTTTTCTCTCTCTGCATTAAATCCATGGAACTTGATCGTGTTTTCATTGATACTTGATGAGTTACTATTCCAGTAGTTAATTATTAACACCATTTGTTTTCGTAGTCAGTTTATCTATAGCACAAGACCAATTTAGTTGTTCTTTCCTTAGCTTCACTCCACGAAAATTACTTTCTCCTCACCCGAAGTACTTTCCCTTTACACTTTCTACCATATAAATATTATACAATTTCATAAGTACATTTTATACCAAATTAATATTTACAATTAGACACGAAATATTTCCAATTCTGTGAACAGATTTTGCCTGTACTTGTAGACGAGATGGAAGTATTATTCTTATCATTTTTGGAACACAAAATAATTTGAATAACAAATTTCTCAATTGCTTTCTGTTCTTCAATTCACACCTTTGTATTTATTGAAGTGAATTGTACATTGTATTGCTCCTCATTGTGCATTGTATTTTCCATTTCATTGCCTACTGCGGTATTTGACGATGTTCAATCAGCTTTACCATTATCTATATCTATAATTCTCTCATTCTGATTTATTTGCACAACGACGTGGCCCGTTAAGGTGAGGAAATTTTTTGGGAATCGTATGATATAGTTTGATCAGAGGTACGTTAGAATCATTTCAAACAAATATTATGATACTACACATTCGTTGTTACATTTCTTCTTCGTTGTTTTCTTGGACATTGGGTGACCACGTGGCTATGTTTCTGACAATAAAAACAACGATTGATTTGCCTTATGTGACTTTCTTGAGCACGGAAGCCGAACATGCTACGGAATGGTCTTCTTATCGCATGTCTTTTGTCACACATACCTATTGTCTTCTTATCACAAATCTTATGATATGTCGTATCACAAGTTTTCCATTATCGCTGGCCTTTTGCTAACCAGATCTCAGTAGGGTTGTGATGGCTTGTTATTTGGAGATATTACAGGTTGGCACATATTGTATCTACCAATTTGAGTTGGCAATACTGTCAGAATGAACGTGCACATGCGCAGCATACCTACATCCGTTGACAGTTGGGAGTCAGGCAATTTTTATAACATGGATCGATAGTCGATTGAGATGCGTATTGCGGCGGTAGAAGCCCTTCATTAAACAGGCTCCGTCACGGAAGCTCAGCCATCTAGCTTCCCAGATCTGAAGCTCCGGACTATTTCCTCTGGGTTATTTGATGGATATATTCTTTACACATATTTTGCAGCCGCTTGAAGAATTGAACACTGCCACCAGTCATGAAATACGCGCTGTTCCACAGGACATGTTGGGAAGACTTCCCGCGTCACCTTGAACAGTGCATCCAAGCAAAAGGAGGGCATTTAGAGGATGCTATTTCTAGGTGCACTGATGTTCGTATTGCCCATATTATATACCGTAGTAAATGCCTATGTAAAATCAACTTACAATATTATTTCATAACCATATAAAATTACTACAACCACTCACCGCCTTTTACGTTGCCATTTGAAGTTGGCAGATTCCACTACATTATACAGGGTGATTACAAATGATTCATCGGGTTTCGTGAGATTATTAAAAAAAACTAATAGACTTACAGTGAAACAACATACCTCGAAAGAATCAGAAACTGTCCAACTTTTATCGCGTAATTTCTCATACATGTAACTTTCGTGACTAGCGACAGATGGCAGCACTATTAAAAATATATGTGGCTTCCTTTAGTCACTTAGTGCTGACTTTCGTTGCTTGCGATTTGGGTGAATAGCTAATTGAAATACGTAGTAGATCACGTAATAAAACTACACCACGAAACACCACGTGTTTCAATTGGCTATTCACCCAAATCGCAAGCAACGCAAGCTTTCATGAAAATGAGCACTGAACACACACCTAAGGGACCATAAACCGTTGATTGCTACACTGATGCAAAAACATCCACTTTTAGGGAGTTGCGTTCATACTGCACTGTTACATGTGGTTGTTGTGTGTTCCAAATGCTAATGCTGTCTTCGGAATGTACGTTCAACTGTAACAACTGGCTGACTCTTTTCATATTCCAAGACACAAAACGCTTTTTGCTGTCCAAACGCCACTTTCACCATTGATGCCATCTGTAGCTAGTCGTGAAAGTTACATGTATGAGAAATTACTCGTTAAAACTTGGACAGTTTCTGATATTTTTGCGACATGTTGTTTGCTGTAATTGTATTAGTCATTTTTAATACGATCACGAAACCCGATGAATCATTTGTACACTCTGTATTTTATATTTATTCGTAGGTAATCTCCAGATGACACATTGTGGTTTACTAGAGAAGCATATATATTATTATTATGGTCACTGTATTGTATTCTGCTTGTTTTCTCGTACTTGAGGTTTTACATTTTAAATTATTACATTTTGAAAAAGTCGCCATCTTGGATCCGAAATGGCCGCCAAACCAATTGTTGAATACAATACACAGCCTAAAACACTGGAGCTACACACACCAAATTTGGTATGACGATACATCATTACTGGCAGGTTAAGAAAATATTACAAAATGACTCCGAAGATGCCATCTTGAATCCAAAATGGTGGACCGCAACAATTCACTTTCAACACTGTTTAAGCTAGAGAACCGAAATTTGGTATAAAGTTGTGTTATCAAGAGTAGATTAAGAAAATATTACAACATTTTGAAAAAGTCGCCATCTTGGATCCAAAATGGACTTCAAACTCATTGTTGTATACAATACACAGCGCCCAAACCGCTGGAACTACAAACACCAAATTTGGTATGACGGTACATCATCACTAGTAGGTTAAGAAAATATTACAAAATGTCTTCGAAGATGCCATCTGAGATCCAAAATGGCGAACCGCAACAATCCACTTTCAACACCGTTTGAGCTAGGAAACTGAAATTTGGTATAAAGTTGTGTTATCAAGAGTAGATTAGGAAATTATCACATCTTGAAAAAGTCACCATCTTGGATCCAAAATGGCCGCCAAATCCATTGGTGTATAGAATACATAGCCTAAATGGCTGGAGATAGAAAAACGAAATTTGGTATGACGGTACACCATCCCTAGTAGATTACGAAAATATTACAAAGGCCGCTAAAATCATTTTCAACACTGTCTGAGCTAGATATACGAAATTAGGAATAAAAATGTATTATCATGAGTAGTTTAGAAACATATTACATTGTTCTGAAAAACTCGCTATCTTGGATTCAAAATGGCTGCTAAAACGTTTCCAACACCCTTTGAGCTAGAGATACGAAATTTGTCATAAAGGTGTATTATAAAGAGTAGTTTAGAAAAATATTACATTTTGGAAAACCAGCAAACTTATATTCAAAATGGCAGCCCAAATACATTTTCCACACCGTTCTACCTATGGCACTAATTTATTCCATACACTTTCAATCGAAAAGAACATCTTTTCCCGATGACGAGCTCATTCACTTGTATATTCATTATCCATTCGTTACGCGAGAAATAATTTTACGCGAGAAACATACACACTTTCAGTGTTGTTGTCAATATTCATTTGAATAGTTTAAATATACCTAAATCTCCAAAGAGTCAACTCAAGTCTGACTAACAGAACTCTAAATGGTAGACATATTACCTTTTATCTTCTTGCTTTTACGGTCAACATTTATAAGGAATGACTAGTTTACTGTACATACTTCTCCTCTATCAGAGAAAAAAAATTACAATAAGGCAAATCGAATATATACAGTGTTTTATATTATCCAATTTATATTCGAAAACATTATACTACGTTAATGTGAACTTACCCACTACTTTTAACACACTACTGTATGGTATCCACACAGCTTCATTCTTCGCAGATCCTAATCATTAACACTAAAAGCAAACTAACATTGATCCACTGTGGCAGTTTCATGACGATACTTCATACTTCTATATTTCGTTGGCTTGATTTATTTGACTCCAGTCGAAACTATAAAATCCGTTTCCCCATTTTGAACCTTCAATGATATTAAATTATAGTTACCTTCATACACTATTCCTTCAATATATTAAACGATTGTGTTTTTAGCGTGTACGTCTCGAAACTTGCCCTTTTTGCTGACAACCGAGTCTTAATTGAAGCTATTTACAGAGGATTGAATTGGCTTTATTGAAGATAACTACCCCCTCCGATTCGGAATTAGTCCTAGAATGACCGTCCAGCGTTATTCAGATACCGCACTTGAGCGTAATTTGTGTTTTTTCCTTCTACTCTCAAGAGACGAAATCGCAACATGCAAGTGACTAAATTATCTCTGTTTTTTAAACGGTCATATTTCTTTCTATTCTTAACCTCTTTTACACTTCTCTCAAACTGAAATATTTCTATCTATATTCGTTTGAAACAAATATTTTATATTCCTAGGAGATATCTGGCAATGTCGCACAGACAATATAATGAGATGTAATTATAATATCACAGCACAGCACAGATTGAAATAACTACAACAATGTTGTTGATCATGGTATATACATCATACTACAAACTTAGGTGGGGAAGTTATGTTCAAATTCAACACAGATTTAGTAATGGACAAAGAAGTATTACTACAGACAAAGATAAATAGTATCTTTCGCTGTGTACAATGGAATAATAATTCTTGTATAAAGAGGATGTTGTTGTTATTTTGAATCAGCCAGTTGTGTTCTACTAAAATGAAATAAAATTCAACAGAAAGAAATAAAGATCATGAGAATATGGGCAAATACATGAAACAAGAATCAAAATACAATATTTAGTCGTTTCGACCGAAGTAATATGATTCTCGCGACAAATCCACAAAATAAAACACTGTCGTGTATAATACGAAAAGGTTCATCTTTACTTTAACATAGCCATGATTAGCACATGAACATCCACAAAAAGGGTGTACCCCTTTAAATGGGTAGACGCTTTAAAAAAAATATGAATAAACTGTGTGTCCATTTCCAGTGTCTTGTATCATTTGATATTCTTCAAATTCAACTATTTTGCGGTAGAGTTGAAACGAAGAACAGCAACTTTGTGTAATGTATAAAGATGGAAGCTTATCAACTTGCAAAAATTGCCTTTCTGAAAGATATGGTAAGTTTAACTAGGTGAATTAGGTGTATTTTGTGTTTTAGAAAAGAAAGATTTTCAGTCAAATTGATTCTTCAGATTCCAAGTGTAAGTTAAACGCTAGAATAAGTTTGGATAATACTCCGTGTTAATTAGCAAATTTACACAGAGGTTGCAAGAGATGTAGAAATATCGGATGGTCCCTTTAAAGGCGTTAGATTAAAGAATTCAGCATTAAAAAATGTAGCTACAATGTGTGTGTCGTCTCTTGACAAAGGATAGGGGAAGAATATCGTGTTTCCAATCTCCGAAGAGTTTTTGAATAAGAGATATACTGATTCATAATTCCTCGTTTATAAAATTAAAGATCATTTTAAAACGAAACATTTCAGAAACCATTGGAAATATAGAGGAATGAATCAGAAGTAGTAAATGTAAACGTAGTTTATAAAGCAGAGCATCCAGAAGTTGAAAAAATGTTACTAGCAGAGAGTAATTCCTGCAGGACACATATTTTGAAGTTGAAAATTTGAATTTATCGTAATTGTGTGTTAGTAAAGTTTTAAAAGTGAGTTTCGGTATATTTTCATCGAACTTAAATGTTTTTATTTCATGACTAAGATGATAATATCATAATTTCGAATTCAGGACTTGGGAGGCATTCATGTTCGAATTTTGCTACCAGACGTCCTGACAGGTTCTAAGGTACAGTTCTTCTTTCTTACTGAATCTCGGGATTTTTATATACCATTGGTTAATGTTCTGGCATCGCTTCTTCATTATTGATATTTAAAAGTGTTCGTGGGGAAGGCGCTAATAGTTTAGAACTGTTAAGCAATACTATCGGTAAAAACGCGCAGAAGTGATAAATTTTAAGGCTCGTTCCGAAGAAAACATAGCGCTGATTCCCGTCGTTTGCCGCTGTTCTTGGGCTATTCCAGAATTTTGGTTTCATATATCGGTGTCGTTAAGTGGATTTATGGTGAATGTGAAGTTTCGGGAGAATAAAAGCTTAGTGATAAGTGGGTCAAATCAGCCAACATCACTATTTTAGAAAAAAATATTATTTTTGTACATGACTTCCTACATGTCTAAGGATATCAGAAATACCATGTTATGCGCTTATATCTCCCGAGGAAACCCCATTTCCAAAATGGCGAGTGCTGTTTATTGCTCTCGTGGACAAGTACGGAAATCTGAAAATGTCAAAAGCCAGAAGAGTTAGAGAGATGAAACAAAAACCTTTGTGTAGCTTCTGATGTTTACCTTGAGGATTCGGAAACACCATTCTCAAAACTTAATTCTCTGATCCTAAACATTAAACTGATGAATAAGTGATGAAACCACTTCGAGAGAGAGAGAGAGAGAGAGAGAGAGAAACAGAGAGAGAGGGAGGGTTGAATATAAAAGCTGCAATTTTCTGTAATATTTAGGCCTATCAACGGAGTGTCTGCATGCAAAACGTTATACCAGGGAGAAAGTTTGGCTTACGTCCCGCCTGTTATATGCACATCCAGTGTGAAGTGTTTTCCCACCAGCCAGCAACGATGCGGAGAAATGTTGTAGCCAGCCCAGCATATGTAGCGGTGGTTAGTGGAGATTAGAGGCCCCGAGATGGCAGCACGTATCAACCAGTCAAGTGTAGTGGAATAGTGTGTGTGTGATGTTTCTTGAACTGAAAGGCATTTAATGAATTGTGATACCAAAATATATATGAACTGTTACTAATAAGAGAAATAGTTTATATGAGTATTATAGTAGATATATCTAAGTGGAAGTGTATGTCTTGTAGTAGTTTATTAACCGCCACACCATGTAGTGGAAAGCAGTGGTTGTCACGGCAAACTTATGGACATAATGCCTGGATTAGCGCAGATCACATTTTATACAAAAAAAAAATATTCAAAACTAGAAAGGCATGCACTACATATTGCATATAGAATAAAACTTCCTAGCCTTTCCCAGGACCTTAATGACAAACTTTTCCACATTTACTAAACTTCTTAGAAACACTACGCATAAAATATGTTAGTAAACGCCAGGACTCCAACCATATACTCTTTCATGATACACGCGAACAGCAACAACAACCCTCTACACACAGACTTTCACCATTATCATTTCTTTTCTCCCTATACCACTACATTATACCTCCGAACTACCCTGACATTCATCTCTGTATACACCACACCGATTATTCCTCATTATATAGCATCAACATATTCTGCACAGTGACCATCTTAAAAGTACTATGCCCACCTATCTACATCACGATCTAGAGTAGCCCCAAGATCAGAAGACCATCACATATTCGTCTTATTTGTGCCAAAGTGTTGTCTAGTGCACCTCATGCCCATTTAATCATTCTCCATTATTACATATTTTTTTAACCAACAATTATGATTATGAGGAAAACTCATAATGACTCAGATTAAAAGATCAAGGAAAAATCTCTTAGTCCACTACCTCTTCCTCAATATCCAAATTTCTTTAACAATCCCTTCCCAAATAGAAGGTATAGCTCTCTGAGGGTGCTAGCCTGGCTAGTAAAAAAAATGTCTCAGCAGAACCAAACTAACTGCGGAGAAAACTCCTTTCCTCCCTCAAGAACAAGAACTATGATTTGAATGCATTTGTAAATAGATGCCCTAATCAAGAACCATGTTTTTGATATTTCAAAGTTTCAAAGCTTGATATTTCAAAGTTTCAGTGAGAATTATCTGGTGGATGAATTCCCATCCTCCCACGAGCTTGGGGCGATCGCAGTGTCTGTGGACTCCCACATAGGTATAACACTTGGCGGAAGGATTGCACTCTCTTCTACGGGACTGGTGGAGGCTTCAACGGCCTCCCACTGGGTGAATGTTGGAGGTGTACTTTGATTTGTCTCTCACATAGTAGAAGATCACAGGTATGATCCCTGCAGTTGCGTTAATCTGCTATCGAGGAATAACAAGCGGGTCGCGGCCTGGAAATAGGTGCAGTATTCAGTCACTACACAAGTAAGGTCGGTTAAGCAAGTATCAGGTCACTGCATAAGTACGGTCGGTCTCCAGTCCCTGTTACAACGTCATGGCATTAAATCACACCCATCCTCTTCTACGTAGGTTCAAACATGACCTTGGAAGAAAATGCCGGAGTTTGAAGCTTAAATATCGCAGATACATCATCCAAAAGAAACTTAAATTTAGTGTTCAGGAAGCTTTGTGTGAGACCAACTCACAGTAAAAATTGCAACTTTTATTTGCAACTAGGTTGGTCAGTGCAAGTGGATTTTATGTGTATTTGCAGCTTCATATTAGTACTCTATTTGAAACACTCAATTTTAACTCTCATGAACTACCTTTTCTTGGCAAAACATTTGAAAATAAAAGTTTCCTATTTACTGTGTGTTAGGAACATGCAAATCTTCCTTGACACCAAATTTCAGACTTTTTAATGAGGGTCCATTAGAAATTTTTAAGCCCAAATCGGGCAGTTTTCAGCGAAAGGTCTTGTTTGAACCTCTGTACAAGAAGAGGGGTGTGATTCAATGCCATGATGTTTTGTATGCAGCCAGTATGTTGTAGGTCTAAATATTGCAGAAGATTGCAAGCTTATATTCAGATCCTTCATAACAACAAAACTTAGTTTCAAAATCCAATTTTAATCAATTCAGTTCTAATTTTTCAGCCTAATTTTAGAATAAAGAAATTCGTTTGAGAACATGTGCTTCCAGATGTTAAACGTACACGTCAGGAACTGCTTAATGGTGTTATATTCATCTCTCTAGCATGTCTGGTTCTTGAGTTATTCAGGTTTCTGTACATAGCTGTGATATCAAAAAGCCATGATCACCCGCCATGTTGGAAATATTGCTGCCAAGGGAGAAGTATCTTTCTAAAATTGGATGACTTGTCGTGGAATGACCCAAGTGTTAGTTGCATCACTCGTACGAATTAGAATGTTTCTTTGTCCATCACAAACGGAAAGTTGGATACTTAGCTCGTGTTGATTGCGACTATATCGTTTACAAATGTGTTGTTTTTTTCTCTTGCCCTGCAGAATTTTGTGCATACAGAGCCATCTGTTGGAATATGACTTTTGTGCCATCTAAAGATTTTAACACCGAACTGCGTACGAAATGGGAGTCATGGCAATAACTAATTTCTCACATAAACGTGGATCTCTCGTTTACTTCTCCAATCCAGCAGCTAATATTTACGTATGCTGTACATCGTTTTGATTCCTCTCGAATGGGCTTAAAAGTTTGTGAATTGGACTTGCATTTGTGTGGAGTCCTTGCTAACTATTTCCCCGTTACTCTGTGAATTTGTTTATTCTCCTTCATAATACATTTCAAAAAAAATCCAGTTTTCTTTAAACGATTTCTTAAGGTTCATATTCCTCCTCCACAACACAATATACCAAACAAAACTCTCCTCAAAATTTCTCTCTCAAACTGCTGAATGAATATTTTATTTATATCTTAAACAGACAGGCAGATACGTATTAAATCCTTTACAAATCAGAGGTGTGATATTAAAGGGCTGACCACACTTCTGAGGGAAATGTGACGTAGAAAGTAGCAAATCAGATCTTATTTGAAGTACAAATCTGGCCTTTCCCCTGCTGGAAATTAGGAAAACACTGAAAAATAAAATTTAGTCTGGACAGCAGCGTGACTCGAATCAATTCCTTCCAAGTGCTGATCCGCTGGACCACAGTGATTGAGTAGTGAAATTTCTGTCCATCAGTCCACATCGTTTTCATGAACGTAACTCTCAACAATCCTCTCATCCGTTTTCACAACAAACAAACAAAAAAAAAAGACTGGCTGACTGATATGTTGAATTGTATAAAGAAAATAAGCAGAAGGTAAAAGGTTAATGACAATCCATTATGCAATATTAAATTTCAACGTTGAAAATCCATTAAGATTTCGTATGTAACCTTGTTTACCATAAATTTTAATTAACATTTTTGTTTTCGTGAAATCAAATATGATGCTCTGCATTAAATATGCGTTCTGTTTTGTAAAATATAGCAACAAAGTGTGAAATACATGTTAATATACTCTAGCACATGGTAATTATGTTTTTAAAAATATTTGATAGCTGACTTTGAGCTTTGCAAAAATAATGTTGTGATAATTACTAATTAATCAAACCATGGATGTACAGAATGATTCATGAAATACGGAACAGAGCCATAATTCAGCTCCTAGTGCACAGAAATCTTTGTAACAAAAAATGGTCATAAAAAAGTGCATGTGCGGAATCACGTGGTGATGCTTCTGAAATCAGGGGCGTCTCGGGAATACCTCTACGGTGGGGGGGGGGGTGCAACTTCAAAATTTTAAATAGCAACATGGATTGATTTTGCCTTCATTAATCAATCGCTAAATATTAAACATTTAGAGGAAACACTTTTCG
>JAGDQP010043999.1:0-16044 GCA_022664845.1 Lepisma saccharinum | reverse complement strand
CAAAGTTTTATTATTAGGTCTTTATATTTGCCAAAGTTTTATTATTAAGTCTTTATATTTGCCAAAGTTTTTATTATTAGGTCTTTATATTTGCCTTTATGTTAGACTCGGTTATATTCTTTAAAAATATTAAACATGATAGCACTAAGTGATCATACGCATCTGAAGCTTCATTACGGGACATCACGAGTGTTCGGTTTGCAATCTTCCTTCCTGTTCAAAAACTTTCACAAACCAAACTCCTACTGGATTTACATCAATTCGTGACCGACGCTGACTCTCCAAACGATGCTCTACTATCTTTTAAAGATTTGGTTATGGGAAGGACCTCGAGGAAAGAACGATATAATATCTCCAACGCAGCATACATTCCCAGACATACAGTTGTGGTGACAGCAACTTCCATCTTCATGACATTCTTCACATTCTTAAGGAACATATATCCAGCAAGGAATGGTAAACCTTGAAATATATAAGAGGTAGTATTATCTTTTTTCATCGTTGAATCAGCATGAAGAGTAGGGCGCAAGTAGCTTTTCCCTTTAATATTCACCTGCGATGTGACTTCACTCCAATGATTATCCCTGTAAGCAGTAGTGATCACATGCTGCTCTTTAGCACTCGCATCATTAATATCCGCGCGGATAGTGCACTCAAACTTCTCTTCTTTCCTCAGGTAGTTGGTGGTCTCGCTCATTCTGATTAGGTACAATGAACCGCTGCTGCTAGTGCCTCGGATTCGGTGGCGTGCCTTTCCTCACATACGCTGTCGCCAGCGGGTCGCTTTTATCTCTCGTCTTTAACATGATCGTTTCCCATATTATTCTTTACTCCTTCATGAAGGTTACATGATGCTGGCTCCTCGCTTGATTCCATTGTCTCGAGGCGATGACTCCTTTACTTCTTCCTGAGCTAACGTTTATCTCATTCACTCGCTGTGGCTTAATCTGAATTTTTTTCTGACGATTTTGTGAGGTCCTGGAATGGACCTAAGTCTGGTGGTTTAGTATCTTGTGGTTCAAAGAGCGACTCGGGTCTCCTCATCTTTTCTAGTATGTCTGCTAGATTACAAAAACTAGTTGATGCGATATGCCTTTGATATAAAATGTCCATAATAAGTAAGATCAAATTGTTACAAATTTAAACCTCAGATACATATGGATCGAGATCCCTTATCTCATTGTATAGCTCCGTCACAAAATCCGCAATGCTTCTATTAATTCGAGGGTTAAATGGTGAAGAACTTAATCTTGCAAGCTTTGAGGAAGTAATATTGTAGGAATTATAATAATCCAAGAAACATCGGTGAAACTCTATACATTCCTTGAACCGTTGTACCTTCTATAGATACCACGACAGAGAAGATTTCTTCAATACAAAGGGAACCAACCACTGTCTCCTAGAAATTCCGATTATACTCGCTTCTCTCTCGAATTGAGATGTGGCCGATAAGACATTTTGAGGTGTTAAGTAAGTAATAAATTACTTAAAATCAGCGAGTCTTAGGTGTACATTATCTTCTCGTTGATGAGGAATCTCACATGGACAATTTGGAACTCCTGGCTCGTTGTGCCTTGTCCTTCTTCTATGAGTGCTACACTCACACCTTCTAATTTTCACCTTCCTGGCTCTCTTCAGGCTACACATTCTTCTGAGTATCCACTTTCCTTTTCACACTTGTGATCAAACTTCTCTTCATTAGTTTTCTCACTTTGTTGTCTTGTCGACATCGATGATTTTGTGTTTGGCTTCTGCGCGAACAAGGTTCTCTCGATGTACGGTATTTTATCACTATAAGTAGTCTCTGTACGAGTGATGTTTCCCTTGGCTCCTGTCTAACCTTTTGTGTCCAAACTCTTAGCACTCCCACTTGCTCTCTGCTCTGCGGGTTCATAATCACAAACATTATCAAAAGGCCATCGTGGTAACTCCCACCTGTCGCACAAGCCATTCAGAGTGCTGTCCACATGTGGTGTTGCTCCTCCTTCACTAGCATGATCGTTCCTCATAATATTCTTTAATCCCTCATGAAGGTTACATGATGCTGGGTCCTCTCTTGATACGTATATTGTCTCCTTTTCCCCTAGTACCTGATGGTATTTCTGCAACCTTAGTGATACGCTGATTTAACTTCACCGTGTGTTCCTCGGACCTATCATGCACTTCATCCAATCACTTATCGGTCTTTTGACGACATTGCATCATTTCTCTTTTATTTTCCTGAAGTTCATTCTTCATTTCATTTTGTTGGTATGTCATCAATTGGGAAAGTTCGCCCCAAGCTTCCTTTTCCCATCGTTAACGGCATTCCTCTCCTGGAGTAATTAACTGCTTCCCTATTTCCGTCTTACATAATTTGATATTGGCTATTTCCTCCTTGTTTCCTTCCAGTACTTCTTTAATCTCCTCACATCCTACTTCCATTAACTCAGAAGTGATATTGATTTCACTTCTCAGTTGCTCTAACTTGGTATTGACTCATTTTCCACCTTCTGAGATATTAATCATCATCTTGTTATGGCACTACCAATTGGTATATAGTATTGATACCAGTTATGTTCATTCACATTTGAATCAATCAGTTATGAATTTAAGAATGATATTTAAGTTAAATTTAATTAATTTCAAAGTTATTTATTGTTTTAAGAACTAAAAGATATTTCGCGTTTTGATTTATAATGTATATTGAATTTTTGGTAATTCAGGATTTCACCGTTAGATGTCACTACTTTGAGAGCTGGTGTTTCAGCTGTGTACTAATGGATTGATAAACGATTACTTAAACTTATATAGTTCATTATCAGCACAAAAGTATAGCTAATTAACTTTTATAACGTTATATGGTTACTTGTTGATACAAATGCATAATTACTTATAGAAATAATATTGTCACTATTAAATGTATTGTGCATGTATGTAAGAAGCCATGTTGGGTTTCTTGTAGTTAGAAAAAGAGATACCTTGTGTAAAGACAATTCTCTTTAATAAATAATGTTTTAATCTGCACCTGATTTTTATTCAGTGGAAGCTTTGGAGAATCAATATCCAATCTTCTGGCAGCTGAAAAGCTCCGAAGCATTGAACATTGATTTGCTCTATAGTCTCGGTTTGGGTCGGTGTAGCCCCACTATAGGTAGACTTGGGGCACTAAGACTGACTATTATAAGCACTATTTATTTAAAAAAGATTCGAGTTCGAATCCATCAACGCCCTGAGATGTTACGAATATGTTAGAGGCCTTCTTTACAAATTGAACCACGCAGCGACAACATTAATATTGGCAGGAACGAGAAGGACCCGTTACAATCTCTATCTCCACTTACACCTTCCCAATTTTGGCTTTACACCCCTCCCCGAAACTGAAAATCCTGGCTAAATATCTGCTTTTATCTCATCGATTTGTCCCAAAGCAATTGCGCTAAATTTGCCCAAATTCGCACGCGCACATTCTTTGACATTCTAACCATGACGGAAGACCATTAAAAAAAAAGTTTCCTGCCCCCATCAGCATGTTTGCTTATCAGAATCGGTTTTGTTTACAAAGATTCTTGTTTGTTCCATTAAACAAACAAAATTTGTTGGAAACGTATATTTGTGTTACTGATTCGTTTGTTGTATACACATAAAATGTTCAGAAAAAAATTTAATTAGCAAGATTCTAACCACAACAAAATAATACAGAATGATTAACTGGTGTTCTAAATTCTGTAAACGATATGCAATAATATTCAATTTTGTAATGTTAATACTGTAATTAACGTTTCAAGCTCGGCTGTTTATAAACAAGGAAACAGCAACACTTCAGTATGGAGGTGTGTGGCGCCTTAGCGATATCGGTAGCGTGAGAGACTACAAAATACTGCTACCTCACTTCTTTCCTGCTCACAATTACCATATTTTCCAGTGCTCACAATGTAATTCGTTTAAGGTTAATGTAAAGCAAAGATCTCCAACAAAAGTTGGGAGCACTAACTCCGTATATGCCTAATGTATTTTTATCGTTTCACGACATTTCAATGCTGCTGCTACAAATTCAAGCCTAGAGAGATCTAACTTTCAGGGAAGAAAGTTCATAACCAATTCAAGAGTTCGATCAATGCCGATTTCTTTATTTTCTTTTCTGTTCATTTTTGAAAGAGCTTCATTGTTATAGGTTTCGATATTATCAACAACAATCAAGCGATTTCAACAATGGAGGAAAACGAAAATAAAATATTGGCATTCATCGAACTCTTATATTGGTTATGAACTTTCTTCCCTGAAAGTTAGAACTCTCTAGGCTTGAATTTGAACCAGTAGAATTGAAATTTCGTACAACTATAAAAATACATTAGACATAGCCTATACGGAGGTAGTGCTGCGATCTTTTGTTAAAGATCGTTGCTTTACATTAACCTTAAACTCTTGTTGAGAGAAAACAAAGTGTTTTTGGCCCCGATTTTAACAATTGTTTTGAGACCGCAAACGAATTTTTTTCCTGTGTAGATCAACATTGTGAACTCAGTCAGCAGTAGACCATGATGGCAAGGCAACTTCATGAAGAGTTGCGTATGATTTAAGAAATCAAATTATAACCAGGACGTTCGTCTCTTTAAAACCTGGTCTCTGCTATATTTCGTAAAAATTCAGCTAATAGCAAATTTGTTTTCTGTCTGCTTGAAGAATTCTGATTGGCCAATGGAATTTAGATGACGCTGAAGTAGGCGGGGTTATTATACATGACTATCTCAGTTTAAATGTACAAACAAAACAAAATAATCAATGAAAAATAAACTTTTAATGAATATGAATTACCTGCTGTTTGAAGAGTTTTGTAGTTAGCGTATAAAGAACAGGATTGAGTGCTGAGTTAATTGGCAACACAAATACAGCTAACCACGCATATAAGTCCTTGTGAATAGTCAAACCTGAAAGGGAAAAGGAAAAACAAACATTATTACGTAGATATAATCTGAAATCGTTTCTACTATCACTGAATCGACTGTGGTTATTGGAACAATGAAAGAATAAATCTATAGGTACAACATAATTACCTTACCGCCCATATAATTCATTTTATCTATCTAGGTACAACACAATTACTAGTGCAAGGGTAAAATTACACAGTCTTGGGGTACACCGAGTTCTGTAAGACGTTGCATCAATGCGTCTTTTTCTGGGCACATTGCATTACACTTATATATTTGGGTTGGTACACACTACTTGTTCAAATATTAGGTTGTTACATCCGCCATCTCACACTTGATCTACAACTAGAGATGTTGCAGAGAGTATTTGACTCAAAAGACCAAATCTAACGCTCTCTTTTTAAGAGGGCTCCTCGCTCCAACTTACCTTTTAGCGTACTTTCAAAAATGTAAGTACATAGCGCACTAGAACTTACAAATTACTATGAAATACAATGGACAGCGATCTCGAGATCGTGTCCATTGATGAGTGATACGCTTTCAAAGATTATGACGTCATTATTTAATTGAAGTCTCAGCAATCATCAATGGACAAGATTTCGAGATCGTTGTCCATTGTATTTCATAGTAATTTGTAAGTTCTAGTGCGCTATGAATATACATTTTTGATAGTACTCTTAGTTTTTGAAATATTTTGAAAAATGTTAAAAAATGGGGGGTATGAGCAAGGAGCCTTCTTAAGGAAGGAAATCAGAACACCATCTTGAAACATAATGTTGTATCAGATGCACTACGTCTGCCTCGCATTCGCGCAGCAATCACTATGACCCTTTCTCGTCAGGGATGTCCAGTCAGTCACTGGGTTTGAACCTAGGACCCCAGAAGCCAAGGCAAACCCTCTAGTAACTGAGCCAGGGTTGCTCGGAACTCTCACTAAAGAGATCAGCTTTTTATGGAGCCGACCAGGAATATATTCTTACCAGTTTCTAAAAGTTAAGAGAATGTAACAATAGTTTAGAAAAGTCAGGGGGGGGGGGGAAACCCCCGAACCGGGAAAAAAAATGCAACAGAAGATCTGAAAATTGCAATGTACTCAGAATGTATTATATATTAACATATCCAAAATTAGACAAAATTAAACCATGGGAACAGCCTCTAAACTGTACCACAAAATGGTGGTTTGAAGGATATTATTTATACTGGAAATCGGAATATGTTATTTTACAGACACTTTTTAAATACATCATCATCAAATCGCGATATTGAGAAAAAAAAACTAAAATTTCGACCTTTTTTGTTTTCGCATTAAATCTCTTAAACGTTGCATTTTACGGTAGAAATTGTCATTTTCAAAATTTAAAGGAGAGTAAATCTGCTCAAATTTGAGCCCAGCATGGCTTTTCCGAGTCAAATATTTTTTCACATACAGCTGTTCAAAGTTTGGGTAGTGTCACAGAAGTTATTACTTACTAAAATAAACTTGTTAGAATAATGAAAACTCTGAAATCCCATGAGAACATAGTAACAGAAATATTTACAATTTTCATCGTTTGGAAGGGTCAGGAGTGATCTCTTCAACTTCCACGTCACTATAACATCCCCAACCGGTTCAATTTCTTGAAAATCATTTACTACGTCCTCATGCAAACGCTCAACCCTGTCTTCGGTGTCACTATCGATAATGACTTCAGGCATATTTGTGCACGACGTAAAAAAAAAATATCGATGAGCAGCTGAGCCCTGCTTTCCTGTACCCACACGCACTGTTGCATCCTTTTCTCGCAGCTACATGAAGTAAGTTTAAGAAGGAATTTAGGGGCTGGATGGGCTGCGGTGGATCAATGGTAGAGTGCTCACCTTCGGTGCTAGGGGTCTTCGGTTCGATCCCTACTCATGTTATGTGGGTTTTGTGGTGACTGCGTGCGTGGGTTTTGTCAGGGTTCTCCCATTTTCTCCTACTTTCATCTTTCCGCCAAATATTCATTCCATCGTCATCCGTCCGGGATGAGCCAAAGTTACCTAAAGACCTTAAAAAATTAAATTCAAATTCGGGGACTGGATCCTTTCTGTTGAAACCTAAAAATCAAATTGCTTTCAATCGTTAAAAGAAAGCGACTAGAGGAACAAAAAACAGCTGTTCTAACTATATTAGGGGAAACCTGGGGAAATAACCACCAGAATATTATTTCTTAGCCAGCTGATACAACTGAAGGTGAATGTCAACATTCATAGGTGTTTCCAATAAACCATAAAGTGTAGAAGAAAGGTATTGCCGGTTTGGAGGGGAAAAGAGCATAAGGTGTCTATGTTGTTACCAAACCAGGGGACATCAATTTTTTTTCAGCTAAAGAACAACTTGGAAAAAAGTTGAAGTAAGCTGACAGTATGCAGTATGAATATGGAATATATTCAAATAAATTAGGTGTACGTAGAAACATACTAATGCAGATGAGGCAAAAATTGTCTCTTGAGAGGCGTAGCATGGGTTTTCTTTATATATCCAAAGTGAATTCATGCTACTGGCCATATTATATACATATAATAAATCATAATAATAATAATAATAATAATAATAATAAATCACAGCCATATTCAATCCACTAGTGGATGAGGCCTCTCACCGAAGGGAGGAGTTGGTCTACTGCTCCCACGCTGACCAGACGGGTTGGGAGAGGAGAGCCGAACCTCTCACTGTGATCGCCACTGTTTTTTATTCACAGCAGCTCCCCAATTGTCCTCACGATGCTGGGTCAACACCGAAATTTTTGAGCCCCCACCGGGAATCGAACACGGGACCGCTCGCATTGAAGTCGAGCGCGCTACCGACTAGGCTACGCAGGAGCTCATATATATATATATATATATATATATATACCAAAACACCGAATGCAAGCAATATGTAGTTTACCAATTGCCTTGGAATGTAAACATTTCACAAATTTAAGGATTATATGTGTTAACATATTTTTTTAAAACGATGTGCAATTACGCAAGCTGGACAAGTCATTAAAACTTACAATCTAACACTTTAGATTGAGCAGTTAATACATGGGATTCCAAACTTTGTTTTATATTTCGTTTACATAGTTATATACACATCCTATCTCTTAGGAAACCTTAAGTATCTCTTCTTAGGGTCCACCGGGCTTTAGAATAATGTGGTTCTTTCAGCTGAAAGGAAAGTCATATGGTATTGAAATTTAAGACTAAAATATTCTATGTGTTAGATCCTATCTTCTTTACCATACAGGAAACAACCTTTTTATTCAAACTTTAATTTCAAGTTTATCTCCCTTTAATTACAACCAATATAAAAACTGCAGGCGCCAAACACAACAAAAATGTACTCTCCACAAAATAATTAACGGTGCGCTGGCTCCTCACAAACAACACAATGCCACGTGACCACATGCAGTTCTTGTCTTCTCCGTTGTTCTTGTCACATGACTATGTAAATAGTGAGGTATCTCCATTTAGGCTCCTACCTCTTATTTGGTGACTTTACCTTATATATACACTGTCCGAAAACTCTTTCTCTGATTACAAACTTTATTTATATCCGCCATATGTAAGATAAAGATGTGAAACTGATGCCAAAATATTGAAAAACTAACCACATTTCTTTTTGTTACACGTTTCAGTACCGTTGATGATGTGTAGCAGCTACAGTGTCCACGAAAACGGATATGTTCACAAATCGGAAAATTATCGGAGCATTCTTTTTCGTTGAGGACACTATCACATCTTCAATGTATCCTAACATGTTTGCAATTGTTTGTTGTTCCTCAGTTGCTTGAGTATCACTCAGAAGATATTTTTTTCAACAAGACGGTGCACCGCCTCATTGCGGTGTGGTGGTTCGTGTCTATCCTCGTTCGACCTTTCCTGGACGATGGATCGGTCATGATAGCCCGACAGCTTGGCCTCCACGCTTTCCTGTCATAACCATTATATTTTTTTCTATGAGGTTATGTCAAGGATAAAGTCTACATAACCCCTGCACCATATCTTGCAACTCTGCAACAAAGGATGTCCGTAGTCATTGTATGCGATGTTGGCTAACACATGGACAGAAATTGAATGTCGACTAAATGTGCTACATGCTACCAAAGGGGCTCACGTGCAGGCTTACTGATATGATTTCCTGCTGCCCATTAAAATTAGTTAGTTTTCCAATATTTTGGCACCAGTTTCACCTCTCTGTCACGTTTACGGCAGAAAATGAATCCAGTTTGTAATCAGGGAAAGTGACTTTTCGGTCACTGACGAACTTCAGGAGGTGATTTCTCACATGAGAATTTCAAAATCTGTAATGTTTCGGAGATATAGCTTGCCGAAAGCGTGGGAAAGTGAACTCTAGGGCTTAATATTTTCTGTCACCACGAACAGTAGAGCTGATGCGGCATGATACGGTCAGAGACTTTAAACATGTTATATTTGAACATGCATGTTCCCAAATTGTGTGATAAATGTGCAAGGGATTTGTCAAATGAAGTAGGTGAATACCCGATTTCTTCTGAAGAAGAGGTACGTCGAAATTAGCATGAATTGAATGACTTCTTGTGTGAGTAAAGATGACACATGTCATCACTGGTATCCAGCCGGCTAATGATATTTAATGCATTTTATAAACAAAATATTTTATGAAAGTACTAAATTCTTAGTCCTGATTGTTATGTAACGCGTATAATTTGCAGGAACGCTATGAATGGATTCAGTCACAAGAAACAAAAACCGGGACAAAGAGGCGTCTCGAAAGCATTTTGCGGGACAGTTGATTCTTTCGTTGAATGCCGGGACGTCTGGCAAGCATATTTAAGAGGAATCTAATGTGCAATACGATATTAAGGCACAATGAACCCGTCGTTTCATTATGAAAAAGATGAGGCCAATAGGACTGTTGTGAATACCAGAGAGAATGAAATTGATGAAGTTCCAGTTGCCACCCACCTTCACAGTTTTCTCCAGGGATTTTCCTCAGTCACACCAGGCAAATACCGAAACTGTGTCTACAAATTTGGTGCTGGCCTAATACCTTCCAACATCCTTTCCCACACCCTTCCTGACCTGAGCCTATGCCACTTAAAGGCTTTTCATGTGAAGTGTTTGTTCTTATGTACATCTATTTTATTTCGTTCTATTGTGTTATCCAACATCCTAAATACCACCACCACCACTCTGTACACTGGTGCGAGATTATATAGCAATTGCCTTCATATCCTAATTATATTGTGCTTGTTACAACATGCACGTTTCAAGTGTGTTCTTAATACCCCGAAAATGTATCATTGTGTGCTTAATACCCCAGAGATGGGGTAATAAGCACCTCTGAAGCACCTGTTATATTTTGATTACAGTGTAACTCGGTTATAGCGACACTTCGCCTATAGCATCAGGTATTGTGTGAGAGCAACATATTCCTCATAATCACATCAACCTTGGTTATAACGACACAAATTTTCAAGTCCCGTGGATGTCGTTATAACAGGGTTCTACTGTATTATTCACGTGAGTATACAAAGACAAAAATACGTCTTATTTTGAGGTGTTGTATGATGCATGTTTACATGTGATTAACATGCATGTTGCATTCACACTCACGCAATTAACTTTTTATCTGGAATTTTATGCAGATTCCCCCCAAAATTAGTGCCAATTACTCCGTTTTACCCTATAGTCTAAATCTATCCAAAATACTATTGGACAGGAAAAAATTTCACATGCCATTTGGTTGAGTGAATTAAAAAAAAAACTACAAGTTTTATTTTAGTTTCATTTCATATTTACGTTTATAATTTAGCTTTTAGATAATTCATAAGGGTAATGCAATATATCAGTAAAAGGACAATTACTTAAAACCTGTGACAGTTTTTATCAACTTGATGTACTCACACGGTTTCAAATCAGCACAGGCTTATTCCCCCGGATATCTCGTTTAGGGGGGTATTGAAATTATCAATGGTAGGGTCAGCACATATCCATAAGCAATGGTAGGGACACGTCCGCCATTTTGTAACAGATTTTTTCGTATGTTCCCGTTGTCTAATTTTGAATATATTTTAATCAGGATCACTAACGAAAACATTTAGAATTTATAATGCCTCTGGCTAGATTACAAATAGCGCTACGTTTTACTATGATCACAAATTACTCGAATTTTTATATTTAAAACATAAAATCTAAATATAAGATGTTTAGTTATAAGTCTAATAACATAACTACATGTTATTAGTAAAATCTGTTAACAATTTTTCCGTGCCCTACAGTCAGTACTCCTTGTCAATTAATATTTTCAAATAGTAATTTATATTAATTACTATTACAAATACTGTATACTTGAAAAAGAAAAAAAAATAAGCAAGAAGAAGCAAATCTGAACTATCTAATAAGATTACGTAATAATATTTTGCGAAGCGACAGCGCTGCCACCTAGTGGACTTTTAGGTTAAACGCTCACACCGTTCCTGGTGGCTATGACATGAACCAATACTCTCTTCCGTGAAGCTCAAAATTTAGGAGGAAATAAAACGATTTATTCTCATTTTCTAAAATTATTTTTATTGATTTTCTCAGCCCTGATTACTTTCATGGTCAGCCAAAAAAAATATCCATGGGAGCTAGATGTGTGTCATACCAGCTGAATGTCTCAGATACTATCTGACAGTGTCATGGGCTTGCATTCTCAAAAAAAAAAGTAGATGAATTACTAAAACAAAGAAAAAACAAGAAAAGATATTCCATCCTTTATACTTACCAGTAAGAGCCAGTAATTTGATAAGAATTACAGGTACCCAACAAAGGCAGTCCGTTCCCACAATAACAGCAAATCTCTGAGCAACGACTTTGTCTTGCCTCTCCTGAGTCGATCTTAAGCTTCTTGATTCCCTGATGACTGACAACATCTTGATATAAGCAAATGCTATGAAGCCAAGGGCAATAAAATTCAGAACCATAAACATTGCTGCTGAATATTCCCATCCCTGGAATTTAAAATTATTCTACAGAATTCCTTTCTGGTAATGATTTAAAATTACATAGAGTTGTCATTCTGAAGATAACGTAATATTTTTAAAATACGTTAATATTGTTTCACACTAGAACAGATCTAACCTTATGAAGATTAATTGTAAAATATCAAAAGTTCTGTCATATACGAACAAGATTCCTTATTATGTATGTATTTTTTACTATTTTAGACTCTTTATTAAGGTTGCGGCAGTCAATAGGAGATGTGGGTGTCACATTTGATAGGGATCTTAGATTTAACAACCTACGTATATAACACTAGGCAGAGCTCTTGGCATTTTTTTTATAGAATTTTTTCTGGTTATAATCAACTTTAAGAAGAGGGGTGTCCAAGCTTTTACTGTCATCGGGGTTCCTTCCTTTACGATTTGCGATGTGCTTTGTGGTCAACAGACTTCCATTTGGTCACGGCCATAAAAAAGGAAGGAAATCAAGATTACTAAGGAATTTGTACACCGTATAATACAAGCGGCACTTCATCTAACTTTATTTTGCTATAAAAATGATCAATTCGATCATATTTGTTTTAGGGTCACTCACTCAAAAGACGTTTACGCGAAGATGTTTAAAGTACATTTGAAAAGTTTTAAGGCTCAATGGAAGTGGGGGGTTTCCCGCCTTTTTCGTTGCACGTCAATTATTCAGAATTCATTGCAGGTAAACAAAATTTAACATTCACAGACCAAAGTTCCTTTCTTCCTTCAATAATGAGTTCAATTGTTTTAATCAAATGCTAGTAGTAACTGCAGGATTGTGTGCAGACACTTTTGGGACAGAATAATGTCCCAAAAGTGTATACACACATTCCTGAAGTCGCCAATAAGAAGGTGTCATCATGTAAAGCCATCCCTCAATTTAAAAACCTTTACATTCAGCAAACGACGAGAAATCTAGGAAACTTTACTAAACAGGAAGGACCCTTCTAATTTGACCGTACGCCCTCTCAAATAGAAAATTCTGACAGACATCTTAGGTTGGGAAGAAGATAGTTAATTAACCTATAGAGAGAGCCGAGACTATGTTTTGGAAGCAATTTGAATTAAGTTGTTTCAACAAAGTGTGTTATATAAACAATATTAAAAAAATCATTTTCAAAATATACAGACATATTTATAATACATAATGAACGTAATTTAAGATATTAATTTGTAAAATGTTTAAATTACGTACAACGAAGAAAAAAGGAGCACAATGTCGTCATATTTCTGTATGTAAATTCTTTCTAACAAATCAAAGCAACTGCCAGAACTCCGAACTTCATTCTACCAGTCTTTAAAAGCTTCACACACCAATACTTGTGGTTCTACCGCACCACGTTACAACAAATCTCGATCTTTTCGTTTTTCTTTTTTTTTTTCAGTATTTGAAAGGTGTCTTTCAGACTCCGGAGATTAACTGGAACGAACCGTATTCTTCGAGAAAACTTCAGGCAGAAAAGCTTTTAAGAAGAAAACCTTTGCTATCACCATACTGAAGGAACAACATCAGATCGAAACCGGGTTACCAGGTCAGACTGAGTCTAAAGCATTGACACGATCTAGAACAGGACCCGTTTCAACTTTGATTAGTTAATTAAAAAGACAGTTTATTCAGATCCAGTGGCGGCGTAAGGCAAGCTCCCGGGGCATGTGAACTTGATTGAGGTCCCTTTGCGAAAACAATCGTGAGCACATACTGCTTCTAGTCAATACTAGAACATCCTATTTTCCGTTATTCCGGGTACCGCGGGTGAATTAGGGGTCCCACGGGGCTCACTAGACTATCCAAGACGGATAACGCCTCGCTCACTCATTTCAACTTAGACATGAGAATGGTTATTAAGAATGTGGTGAGTCATGCTCATCAGCCATCCCATTACAGCCAAGTGCACATTTAAGAGTCCTGTGACAGCGTAGTTATTGAGTTATCAAGCATAATCGAGGTGCTCCATTCATTAATATTAACGAGCGATTATTCACTTGTATTGGCGTCCGACAACACTTGGGACCCGGGGCCTGGAAACTGCTGTCCACCCCACGTTACGTCGCCACTGATCAGGGCTACTTTTTCGAAATTTCATTGTTGCTCCTCATTCGTTCAGTATTTCTGAAAAACACAGTGAGTAGGCGCTGAGGCCTCTTACAGTATGAGTTATTGTAATAAGCTTACCGTAGCAAATGGGTCGTGAATATGTAGAGGTAAGCAGACACCATTGTTCCCATAAAAGTCTCCACCAAAATATTTGAGTCCACTCAGAGGCAGAAGAGCGATGAGTATGGAAGTGAACCATATAATCACCATGTTAACTGACGCCACACAGAATGTGGAGTTTTTCCTTTTCAAAGGTTTCATTATGGAAACAAATCTGTCGTAGGTGATAATGGACAGAATAAAGACTGATGATTCGGAACTAACGGTGCTCAGGAAACCTGAAAGGAAATAAATTGTGTTTTATTATGAAATCAAAGTCTTTATACACACAAGAAAACTTTAATTGTGGTATTTCGAATACATTTATTTCGGAAAAGTATAATATACAAAACCATCAACAACTCCTCTTGAATATGTTTTAATTATCACGTCTGTAAAGAGACTACTCAAAATTAAATTCTATTTATGGTCTTGAGGCATCTTTGACTGAAGCCGGAATAAAGTGGAGGAAAAGGGCATGATCGACTAGAGCCTGATTCAAAAGTACAATGCCGGCGTTAACCTAGTGTGACTGAGGAAGAGTCCCGGAAAATATGTCACGACAGTCGGTTGACTACTGAAATCAAACTCCTTAAAATTGTGCCCAGAATTTTTTGGAAGATCTTGAATGGCAAAACACATAGGGAACAAGGACCGCGGTGACTCAGTGGTAGGGTGAATAATTTTACTTTGATTTATTGTAAAGGTCTTAAACTCTTTGACAACTCAAGTTTTCTGCAGTGACGTAACTGCAATAGCACTAACTCCCTAAGTATTACGCCACCCCGCCGATAAGGTTTCATGATTATTGAATATTCAATGCCGAAGGTGGTCTTCAGCACTTCTCTGAGCGTTAACAGAATACGATAAATAAACAAAGGTAAATAATGGTTTCATTATAGACAAAACTAAAGCGCTTCCATATAAAATCAAATGTTCGTCTAACAACTAACCAGAAGAAAGATTCAACGTGATAATTTTCCAAACCCTTAAAGATGAGGAATCCAGCGTTGTATGGCTCATATCTATCTGACTGAGAGCTAGAGCGAAATGTGGAGACCATATGAAAATGCATAGACGAAGTGGAGAAAACCAAGTAAATGATAAGAATCTGTCCGTTTTAGAGTCAAGATCATATTTTCCCTGGCATTTAGGCCATGACGAATCCAACGGTGTAGGGCTCATCTCAGTTGTATTTCTAGTTGATGAGATCTACGGAGAAGGGGGATTGGAACAGACAGAGAGAGGACAAACTGTATATCTTCCCTTTTTCACTGACGTTCATACCAAAGGTGTTCAATTTGGCCTGACCTTCACTCCACCTCCCCTCCAACATGGAGTTCGCCCTCCACCTCCACTCCACATCACCCTCCAGCTCTGATCTGACTCTCCCCCTTCACTCCACATCACCCTCCAGCACGAAGGTCACCACCACTCCATCTCCACTCCAGCTCTGATCTGGCCCTCCACCTCCACTCCACATCACCCTCCAGGTTAGAGGGTGAGGGGGAATTATGATGAGGGGTGACCTACGGAGGGATGGACACCTTTAGTTCATACAGGGGCGCCAATAAAGCAGTAACTATATACTATTGACGTAAAATACGGACGAAGATGTGAGAAATTGACAAGCGAGAAAAATAATGAAAGATTGAAACATTTGACTTGTAAGTAACACGATTTCGTGATCCGACAAATATAAATAGTCCTATTGTAATTCCTATTTACAAAGTACCTGCTTCGTAGCTGCAATTGATACTATACCATGTCTTCGATGGAATACCATAAATGGAATACATATTTTCAAGAACTCGCCCGCAATACTAATTTCATTGTTTACAACAACTGAATGGAACGCACGCAAGCATTTTTTTTAAATAGGCTGGCAACACAGGCACTTGCAGTACTTAGGTGGGGAAAGCGCACAGTATTTTTTTATTGT
>JAGDQP010043998.1:0-16045 GCA_022664845.1 Lepisma saccharinum | reverse complement strand
TCAAAAAAGAGAGACAAATGGCTTGCCTCAGGTGGGATCGAGCCCGATATCCTTAGAAAAGCTGTACAGTGCTTTGTCCACTAGACCGTAAAGCCCAATACGCGAGAATGGCTTCCTAGTTGAGTTAAGCTGCGGGCAACAGCTAGTAATAATAATAAATTAGACATTTCTACAGGCACCTTTGTTTTTAATAAATGTAAAGAACGTTTTCTTTCTTCATTGTTTACTACAAACACAATACATTTATAAGCACGAAAAGAATATGAAAACATTGTCGAAAAGCTTTTAAATTGATGTTTGCTTGATTGCTATCTAAAATAATAATTAATGTTTAAGTATATATACTTGGTATTTCCAAGTTAACGAACTGTTTTTACAAATATAAAAATTTAATTTAAAATTATTATTATTATTTTTAATGAAAATATTATTTGTTTTCGTTACAGTGGGTTTACAAATTTAAAGACGACGAAAGGTAGCGCCGCGGTGGCTCAATTGGTGATTTTCGGTGAGTTGGAGTCGCCGGAGCAAGACGTATTTTTTGCTCGCTCCAGTGGAACTATTACCTCGGATTTTTCTTTCGATCTTAATATTGAGTGAAGGTAGTTGTTCAATCAGCCTATAGTTAAGTGAGATCTGTAACTGTAATTCGATATCTGTGTGATATTTAATGTTTGTAGAAAAGTGCTATTAGTATGAACGATTTTGTGGCGAGGAATCATACAAATGTTATTGACTACCATTAATTAGGATTTCTCCTAAAACCCATATAGTTCATGAATTATTGGTGGAACAATTTAAACTGAATTCATTAGAAGTTGAAGCTGTGAAACTATGCCTACACAGATAAGTTATTTTTTTAAGGTACAAAATCAAGGAATAGTGAATAGAATACTGAATACATGCCAAGGAAAGTTTGTGTATAAAGATGAATGTGTTTATTAGGAACTTAGTGTTCAGGAAGAAAAAAAGTGCCAAAGTCAAATTAGCTGTTTCAACAGTGCCTCTTCAAATAACTGATGCACAAGTAGCTCAGTTTTTTTGCTAAATACGGTACCATCTCTAAAGTGGTTCAAATTCAATATGATCACACTCACATACTTCACACTTATAGCGGCAAGCGCTTAATAGTTTTCAATAATGTAACAGAAGTACCACCCAAATAGTCGGTGGGTGGTAGTCATAGTTGTCAAGTAGTGGGATGAAGGACACATAGAACCTGCTTTCGCTGTGAAAGTCCAGATCCGGTAATGTATGTTCCCACCCTGTGATGGAATCAGAATCAAGCTTTCGATAAGAACTAAGCTCAGAACATATCTTGTGTATGAACTGAAAGGCGACTATTGGAAAAATATAAATTGAAAATAGTTTGTGGATATACTGTAATCAAGATGGGAGTTTTGAAACAAGTCGAATCTAATATTCTGGAGTTGAGAAGCTAAATTGATGCTACCAACCATACGTTATGAAACAAATATTAGGTTTGTTTCCATCAGTATTTAACACTAGTATACATACTCCAGTAATTGGTTATGAAGTACTGTAGATATTATGAAAAAGCTACGCCAGTTTTTAGAAAGCCTTATTCAGTCTCATATAGTCTCCAAGATAAAGTTAAAGCAAGTTTATTGAAACTACAGGAACAAGGAATTTTAGCACCAATCTCTTATTCAGAATGAGCCAGACCAATTGTGGTGATACCAAAAAAAACCTCTGAGATTCGCATATGTTCAGATTTTAAGACTACTGTTAACGGTTTCTTAAAAAAATGTCTTATCGGGTGCCCACTCTAGAAAGTATATTATTTAAATTACAAGGTGCTAAGACTTTTCTTGTCTTAGATTTAAATCAAGCCTATTTACAGTTAGAAGTAGATGAAAATATCTGGAAACTCTTAGTGATAAACACGCCGCTTGGATTATTCGGTCACCAGAGGTGCCGTTTGGACTCTCCTGTTCTCCTTTCATATTCCAGAAGTACATGAATATGACTTTACAAGAGTTTCCGTTCGCCCAAGCTTTTTTTTCGATGACGTTCTAATAGGTGGAAGTGACTTAATGGATTGTTACAGAAAACTTGTCAGGTATTGGAAAAATTTCAAAAATTAAATATCAAGGTTAAGAGCACAAAATGTCATTTTTTTGCTGAGGATGTAGAATATATGGGTCATATTATTTCGGCTCAAGGGCACATACCTCTACCTAAACACCAAGAAGCTGTATTGAAATGTGAAGAACAAAAAAAATAAACGCGAAATCTTTCCTGGGACTAGTTACACATTTTGCTAGACATATATTCAATTTAAATTGTAAGATACAGCGCCTTAATTGTTTTTTGCATAATGATCGTAAATGGATGTGGACTTCAGAACATCAGAAGGAATTTGATAACATTAAATCAGAAATCATGAAAAGTGAATGTTTAGCTATTTTTAATCCTAACGAAGAGGTAGTGGGCATTACGGATGCTAGTCCTTACGGAATTGGGGCTCAGTTTTGCAATAGAGGAAACGATGGTAAACTAAAAACAGTTTTTTGTAGTACTGTAACACTGTCTCCAGCCGAGGTCAATTATGCACACTACGAAAGAGAAACCTTATCTTTAGTTAATGTTGTAAAGAATTTTATAAATATCTGTATGGGAGACATTTTTCAGTATTCACAGACTCGATACCGGTTCAGATGATCTTTAATCCAGGAAAATCGTAACCATCCAATGCGCACTCACGTTTGCTAAGATGGGTATTACTTTTGTTCGGTTTTAACTATGAGATAATATATAGCAAAGATGTTAAAGTCAATGATTGTTTATCTCGCTTATCCTTAAATGTTCCCATAATAATCAAGAAGCTGATAGATATGCTTAACATTAATTCAAATCATTTATTCAAATTTCAACAAGAAACTCAAAGGGATCCATTAATGTCTAAGATATTGCAATGGGCAAAAGAGGGATGGCCTAATATTTACCATCGGAATTTGAAACCTATGTATATCAAACATTTTTTAAAAGAAGACATGAAATGACCATACAGAATAATTGCTTATTATGGGCACGAAGGATAATTTACCTCCCCATTCCCGATGGAAAATTTTCCAAAATTCTAAGTGACTCGATGTCCAACAAGTGAAATCGACTAATGCGGAAGAAACAATTGCTAACTTAGAGAATATAGCAATCTTTATTGGATATCCTTCCGTATTAGTTTCCAAAAATGGTCCACCCTTAACGAGTTGGAGATTCCAGGAATGATGTAACGTTAATAAAATTCACTTATTACATTCTTAGGCCTTCCACCCTCAAAGTGATGGGCTGGCAGAAAATTCTGTACACCATGTAAAATCACTACTAAAACGTAAATTACAGGAGACTCCATTGCCACACTGGTCTAAACCTATTGTAAATATTATACAAGAAATACGTTTTACACATATTTCATTATTAAATGGTAAATCACCAGCACATGCTATATGCAGTTTTTGCCTAATACTAGATTTAATAGAATGCATACGCAAGTTATGGCTAAAACAGTAAGTCTATTTCATATAATAGAACCTCTTACCATCATTGGGAGAACAAGTCTAGTGTAAGAATTTACCTTACAAATCACCTAATTTTAGTTTGGCTATGGTTAAGAAACATAAAGGTGAACGATTACTAGAGGTGGAATAAAATGGAAGGGTAAAAACAGTTCATCTAGATCAAATAAGAAGAATTCCTGTGGTCGCTGCTTCTGATAGTAATATTTGTGAGGATTGGTGGAATATTAAGGATAATTCTTCACAAGACAAACAGGAACAAAATGTATCGCATAGAACGACTATTATAAGACAATCTTCGAGGTCACGTCAACCAAGGAAATAACTTATTTTACATGTGAAGGACATTAAATAAGTGACTTTCGTTTAAGAGAGCGCTGAAAGAACTGGATCATTGGTAAATGAAATATGGTAAAATTGAAACGGATCGTTAGTGAAAGAAATAATATGAACTGTGATGAGTGATTTGAACTTTGAAACTCCCACTATGGAGGTGAAGCTTTGAACTGAAACTATGTTAAAGGACATTATTTTTACCTAACGAAATATTAATGTTTTGTTTGTTGAATGCTGTTAACATTTATGGAAATTGTTAACTTACATTTATTGTTGTTTATGTAAATTATATTCTTTTTCTTGATGCATGCATTTAGTTGAAGTTATTTAGTTATGTGTTTTGACGGAACTATCATACATTAGCGCTTCATTTGATCTAAAAAATTATTAACGCAATTATGGATGAATTTTATTTTATTCTCAGCGGAGACATATTGTTGATTCCACAGAGGAGGTGAGTTTATGAAATCAGAATCAAAATATGCGATTCAGAAAATAAGAGGACCAAAAGGGAATAACGTTGAATGGCTTGAATCAACTTTTCGTGTAAGCGGATGATGTAGATTTAGTAGCGGAAGCTATCGATTCAATATAAAGTAACATTGAGGTCTTAGTATAAGCTTACGATGAAATAGGTCTACAGGCAAATATAAAGAAAACAAATTACATGATAACCAGCTGAAACACAGGGAATAACGGAAATACATACATAAAAATTAAAAATGAGAACATAGTGAAAGTAAACAAATTTAAATACTTGGGTGAATACATAACAAGCAAAAACGAGGTAATGGAAGAAATAAAAAGTCGTTTAGTATCTGGCAATGCATGTTTCTTTTCAGTCCAGAAATTCCTAACTTGGCGGTTTAATATCAAGGAAGCTGAAATTTAAAATATACAGAACGGTTATTCTGCCGGTAATAATATACGGTTGAGGAAGTTGCAGAGCGACCCTAGCAGATGAACATAAATTACGAAAATAAGATCTTGTGAAAGATATACGGGCCGAAACAGGACGAGATGACCGGAGAATGGGGCGAAATGCATAGTGACGAACCCACGAACTGTACGACTCACCCGATGTTGTAAGAATAAAGAAATTACGACGACTAAGACGACGGATGAGAGAAAAACGAAGACTATATTCCATATTGGTTGGAAAGACAGATGGAACGAGGCCGTTGGGAAGACCGAGACGACGTTAGGATGACAATGTTAGAAGGGATCTTCGAGAAGTAGGTGTTTGTGATGAAGACTGGCTTGATCTTGCCCCTAACGTTTGTCACTGCGGCGATGAATTTTCGAGTTCCCTAAGTTGTAGAATAAGTAAGTAAGTATTGTAAACAATGCAGCCCCCTATATTTAATGTTTACATATGTAGCAGGAGTCAATACTGTTAAGAACACAAGTGCGTATCTGTAGTTTGTAGCGGCGCAGTTTGTCCATTATGATGAAGACGAGTGAGGGAAATTCCCGGTGGGGACAAGTGGTTCCGAACCCACGTTAAACTGTATGCCCCGTCCTTAGTAGCTTACCAGCTAGTTTAGGACGTTAATAACAATTCGATCAATCAATCATGAGTGGGGTAAATGTCCACGTCAGCATGGGAAAGAGCATGAAAATCAAATTCCTGATAATGGAGTGTTGTTTTCTGTCGGAAGCCTTTGGTAGATTCAACAGACAGTACGATGAATGCCTTTTCTTTTAGGGTTACTAACTATAGATGGAACTGCAAATTTAAAGAAGAACGGAAAATTGTGGAGGACGATTCTGATGAAAGCCGGTCAAGGACTTCCAACACAGGTGAGATCAACAACCATATCGATTCACTTACTCGTTTTACTCGCCGATCATGGTAAGACGATATATGAATTATGTTTAATGTAGTGGCAGATAACACCTGTAATTGATGTGTCAAAATGGTTGCATGTAGAAGGAAACCATGTACAGACCGAGAAATTAATTTAAATCTTTACCATCATACAACGTGTGGGAGAAATAACTCTTTTATATGTTCATTATTTTTCTTTCAATTTAACAAAACAATACAGTGGTGTAACTGTGGAGATTACAGCTGACTAAGCGCAAATAAATAAATATGAGTTTGACATTATCAGATGAGCATATTTATGTAATCTACAATATAACAGAATGTTTAGAGAGAAATAATTAATTAAAACTTCACTACTGAAAAGAACGTTACCTCTACAGCAATCTGTATAATATAAGATGTTCCAAGATTTGCTATTTTTTTGGAAGAAAGATTTTAAAATACACTGTAAGCTGTCCAAATATTAAAAGGCCTCCTTATGACTGCCCTCAGTTGCTTAATATTTTCCTTAGTATTTCAAAATCTAAGAATACTATAGAAATTAGAATACGGCTTCCTAGCACGTAATGAAATACAACAGTCAGCGACTCGAGATATTGATGAGTAATTACTCAGTTTCAATTATATTATGACGTTGTAATGTTTAACGACGCGTTACCCAACCATTGTTGACATCTAAAAATCCATATCATAATATTAGGCATTTTTTTTAGTGGGTATCAGGAAATAATGTTCGAAAATTTCTAATACTGCTGTTAGATTTTCAAATAATTTGAAAAATATTAACAAGTAGGCACAAATAAAATCCTTAGCATTTAAAAACGAAAAATGAGTTGAAACGTATACCACGAACAAGGATATAAGCCTGAGAAAATCCGCATTTGTTAAACAATAAATATTCCTAACGTTAAAAATTTATAATCACTTACAACAATGCATTCGTAATTTGTACAACTGTGATACGTGGATAAATGCTACATCATTGTGTTGAAAGACAGCAAATAGGTATAGCGTAAACATAACGAATTGTAAAAAATTAACATTTAAAATATAAACATTAGATTCTATCCATGTTTTGGAGAACACTAACGAATATATTGAACTAATCTGACCATTTGGAGATCGATGTTCTTTCATAATAATCGTGCTATTATATCGCAGTTTCGTTTTGCGGCGATTTACATTCGTAAAGCAATACGACAATGTTCAACAACATATACATGGAATTCTCCAAGCATGAAGATGAAACAAACAAAGGTATTTATGAACGTCCTCGAGGCTGCATCATTTTAGAAACCCAAAAATAAATTTGCATTTATGAACAGAAAAGCCAAGAGACAAAACGTGTTTAAAACCCTATTTTGTGACTTTGGATTTCAATTTTTTTGACTGGGTTAATAGTTTGTCTAGCAATCAAGGCTTTCGTGATTTGATTCCTATAGGTGATACATGTAGTCGAGTGGTTCGGATTCAACTTTACATAGTAGGGTTCGCCCTGGCCAAATCCGAAGAAACATTAAGTTAACATCGTCTGTTGACAGTACCCTGGGGAAATCTGGATCTAAAATTAGTCACCAGAAAGACAGCGAATTGTATGAAGATGAAGAAAGATTCTCTTAGCCTGGTGATTATTTTGAATTCACATAGCTTGGTTTAGTTTCACCTCTAAAGAAAATAAAAATATTTACAATTACTATCATATCTACGATCGCCTACACAGCATCACCACAATGTTAGATTAAACAAATGAATTAGATTGTCTAAAATATAGGATTGAATAAGTACACTAAACAGCATATAGTCATTTTCCTCTTCAAGAAGTTACCACTACTTGATTCTCACTGTTAATCACTGTTAAAGACAAATCAAAATAATCATTTTATTCCAAATAAATAATCACTGTCCAAATTGCATTTTTGAATGGATAATTAGCAAATCAAAATAATGTAGTCCTCACTTACCCAGATGATTAATGTTCAACATTTTGTTACTTGTCTTGTTTTGAATAACTTCTCAAATTCTGCATTAACAATTGATGGGTTGTTATTTTTATTTTTGCTTTATACTCATCCTTTCTGTATGTACAGATTATGAAACTTTCCCCTGCAGTTAAGCTAGAAGCAGTTAAAATATTCCAGAATAAAAACCAATTCTTGGTAGAAAACATTTCTTAAGAAACAAACTGGAATGATGTAACCAAAGAAGTTAGCTGAAAATGAGAAGATTTAAATCGGGTCAGTGAAGAAAATTATTCAAGTGAAGATGACTTCTTCCAAAACATGGCCGCAGTAGAAGAAGATGAGGATATTGGCTGAGATATTTCTAATAACGCAAGTGAAGGTAGCTGTTGTTTTGGCTTTTAAAGGTTCAGATCTTTTTTCTTCATAAGCGTTCATTTTGGCTGCTGGACCAAAGTCTGATTCTTTGAAATATCCTATAAAACTTTCTTTGTTTTGTTTCTCTTTGAAGTGAATCCAAACTCTTGTGTGTCGTTCAATAAGAAAGGTTGTCATACTAATGTTGGGCAGTCTATTTTTTTTTCTGATTTGTACAAAGCTAGTGGGTGGATAAAATCATGTTTTAACTTCCTGATCAAAACAACAAACATTTTGTCTTATAGTCCGTTCGACTTTCTTGTTCCAATTTTTCATTTGCATTTTGACTATCTTGCTTTGTTTTTTTTCTTGGATGTACAGTAGTTTTTTCTGTGGAACAGCTGTTACCAAGTTTAGGAGAAATATGATGCCCGCTAAAGTAAATGCTAAGGGCCCGCAGGGCCACCGTAGCTGGACTTCTAGCTCTGATAAGCTACTTTCGTCCTTCGAGTTAATTTGTATAATTGTTTAGAAAAAATATTAGATTTATGTTTAAATGAACCGGATTAAGCACCAGGGCCCAGGCAGCGCCCCAAGCAAGCCCCCAGAAAATCCACTTTTTCCCTTTATTTATTTGAGTGAGCCTAAAGGCATTATCCAGAAGAACAGATCATTTATAAGTAAAATTGCCAGAATTCAAGTCAGGTGAAACTGTAAAAGGATGAAGGATATTTAGGTAAATGAAGGTGTTGAGAGTAAAATGTATTGGTGTTGTCATCCAAAAAACTATTTTGTAATAATTTTGTATGAGCTCAGTTTCGTATCCATGACGAAGATTTGAGTATGTTGTTTTGATCTTATCACTGTTATGTTCTTGTTTTAAATTAAATATGAAAGTAGTTCTTTATAAGTTATAATATGCCTCTTAATTCTGTCTTCAATGTGACCTGGTAGGTTTTCCTGTATGAAGTTTTTGTGTCTTGCATTTTCAATATATCTTTTCCTACGTTCTTTCAATTATGAATCAATGGGAACTATGGGAATTCTGTTGTATAATTGAATTTTGTCCGGAGTCCATAATTTTTCCATATACCGTATCCAGTATTTTTCGAACTTTTCTATCTTTTCCAAATTTATGCCGGAGTGAAATAGTTCGTGACCATACATGACCATAGGTCTTAATATTGCTAAGTAAAGTCTAATTTTGATGGTTTGTGAGAGTTCTGATCGAAAATATGATTTAAGTAAATTGTGGGTACTGAGTCCTTTTGTCTGTCTTCCTTTGATGTGCATCTCGAAATTTAGCCTATGGTCAAGGATAACTCCTAAGTACTTTACGTTTTTTTTTGGGGTTTGATTTTTGTATTTTTGATTTTTTTAAATTTCTCTTTGTTTTTACGAGTTACCCTACCTGACGGAAAGAAAAGAATGAACTGAGTTTTGTTCTGGTTCAAATGCATCTTCCATGTTCTGCACCATGAAACAAATTAATTTGTTATTGCCTGTAGTTGTTTAATTGCAACCTCCACAGTACGAGCACTGCTCCAATACGCAGTGTCGTCGGCGAACAGTCCCAGTTTTGTATGTATATTGTGAGGTATGGGAGTGTCATTTACATAAATTAGATAAAGGGTCGGACTGAGTGCCGCACCCTGCGGGACACCGCGTTGAATGTATATTTTTTTCTGAGAGAACGTCCTCTGTTCTAACTTGAGTAGTTCTGTTAGTTAAGAAATTATTAAGCCAGCGAATGATGGTTGTTGGTAAGTTTAATGAATAGAGCTTGTATAGGAGCCCGTCATGCCAGACGGTATCAAACGCCGAGGTCAAGTCCATGAAGACCGCTGCAGCTTTTTTGCCTTTATTCAATGCTCTCTGGACGTCCGTGGTGATTCTGATGAGCTGATCTATTGTGGAAATTTGTGTGCGAAATCCTGCCTGGCTATTAGTGATTAAGTGTTTTTCTTCTAAGTATTGGTTTAATCTTTTGGTAATGACTGTTTCACATAATTTAGCAATAGTGTTGGCTAGTGTTATTGGACGATAATTATCAGAAACAGACTTACTTTTGTTCGCTTTCGGAATAAAAATAGTAAAGGCTGCTTTCCAAGATTCAGGCAAAAAACCACTTCTAAGTGATGCATTAAATAGCCGTGTCTAAAATTTGAATAAAATATTAGGAGCTTTCTTTAGTGCGATATACGGTATGGAGTCCGAACCTGGAGCTGTTGATTTCTTCTTTTTTAATATATTGATGATTTCTTCTTGGGAAATTTCATCAAGAAGTATGTCACTGAATCCGTCATTATAATCCCGCCTATCCAACTCAACAATGTCTATGGAATGATCTATTATGGCACGTATATTCTCGGATGTTCTTACTACCTCCCTCTGAATTTCTTCAGGATAATCCCGATCGTCTTTGGTTCTTTCTTTAAATTTGTTGTAGAAAATGTTTGTGAAGTCTTTATTATCTATTATAGAAATGTTGTCTATTTGGGCTGGTAATGTCTTTCTTGTTGTTTTGTTGGTTTTTGCCTTAATGGTTTTCCAGAATATTTTAGGGTTTTTGTAATAATCTTCCTGCAAAATAGATATATGTTCATTAATTTTTTGTTCTCTAAACAGTTTGATTTCCTTTTTGATAATTTTGTTTAATTGGTTAATTTCTTGTTTTAAATAATTGGAGGGACGTTTGTGAAAATCTCTGGATAGCTGATGCTTATTTCTGATTAATTGCACTAAATCTGCTGGTAATCTTTCTGCGCCCATAATAATCTTCTCTTTTGGAACCGCTTGTTTAAGTGCAGACTGCAATGTTTGTATAATTTTATCATTTACCTTGTTAATGTCGTCTGTATTTATGATTGGAGTATCTATATTTTCTAACTCTAGTTGAATAACTTGCTGACATGCTTCCCAGTTAGCTTTGTTATAATTAGTGCGCATAATTACATTCTGAGTTTTGTCTAATTGTAGTCGGAAGTGGATGTATATTTCACCATGGTCTGTGGGGAGGCTTTTTTGAATCATTTTATGTATAATTTTGTTGTGAATATCAGGAGACAGGATAATTCTATCCGGTGCAGTTTCAACATTGTTCATGAAACGGGTAGGTCCAACATTTACATTGATGAAAGGTGATTGTAAAAGTTGTCTAAATAAGATCCCTCCATTGTCATCTGTTTTTTTGTCACCCATTAGTGGATGCTGACTGTTGAAGTCGGCAATTAGAATAATATTTCTGAATTTTTCTAAGTGTTCGATTAAAGGGATGCTGCTATTGATATTTGTTTGTGGGTTTGAATAAAGAGTAGCTACATAAATGAAGTCAGGCTGGTGAAACAGTGAGATAAGGAGAGGTGTAGTATTTGCGTCCTGTAGGTCTTTAGGTAATGTTATTTCTTGAGCAGAGATACTGTTCTTTACAATAATTGCAACTCCTCCCTGAGATGTTAATTTATCTTTTCTGAAAACATTGAATCCTTTTAAGTTAAGTGGAATATTTGGTATTAGTTTTGTTTCGTTTAAAATGATTATGTCAATTTGTTGATCCTGAGCCAGCTGTAAAGTTTCATGAAGCTTCTCCCTAATTCCGTTTATATTTACGAACATTATTTTTAGAATTGTGTTAGATGATTGTTTGGAGCCAATATCATTATTCTTGCCCGCCATCATTGTCCTCAATATTGTTTTGATATGTAGAATAATTGGATTTTTGCTTTTTAATAAATTCCTCAATGGAAACGTGAACGTGACCGTCAGTAGAAGTAATAATGTTCAATCTGCAATTAAGCAATTCTTCTGAAGTTTGTTTAATTGTACTAGTTAATTTGTTTAGCTGAACTTGCGGTGTCATCATGGCAAAAATTGAGGCAACCCATTTAACTATATCAGATTTCTTTAACTCGATTGTCTCCTCATCTTTGTCCAGTTGAATACAAACATTGTTTGTTCCATTTTTTGTTTGTGTATTTGTTTCAATATTACTTTGTTTATCAATGTTAGAGTAGTTTGTGTTCTTCTCAGCAAGATCAATTATGTAAATTTTCTGAGGTATTAAGTTTTGGCTTGTATGAGGTCTTCTAGGACAGTTTGAAGCCGCTGTTCTATGCCCGGTAACCTTACATGTCCCACAAACAAGTCTATTAGGAACAATTCTGCAGGTGTAGCTAAGATGTAACTCCCCACACTTGTAACAAGATGGCTTTTTTGTACATTTGCCTTCTGCATGATATTGTTGGCATGTTCTACACGGAAATGGACGACCTCTAGTTTTAGATTCCTCTAACCTATATCTGTTATATTCGTTATTAAATAGCTTACAAGCTTAGTGAATAGTCTGATGCCCTCCCAACTTGAAGAAATTACAATTGCCTAATCGTGCAAAGAGATTGCAAATGTTGTTAAAATGAAAGTTATAGACGAAACATAGTTCATTTAATATAATTAATGCGAAACAGATTTTGCATGAGAAAAAGAGTCCTTAATTCTTTTGTGTAAGAACTTAGTCTTCGTATTACGAACTACGGATTTGTAGTAGAAACATCATATATATCGAGGGCAGACATCTGTGGAGAGAAAAGTGAAAAACGTCTTACAGCTCCTAAAACCATTAAATTTTGTACCTATACAATAAATTGAATTCAGTTTATGGTTTTCAAACAATACGAGTGTTTACAGTACATACAGCATAAACCTACTTCATACTCAAAACTCAAACTTTCGTTAAGTGGGGCAAGTTAAAGAAGGTATCGTTGCCATTATGTGATTTTCGTTTTTCCTGTTACCTTGATTTGATTCTGAATGACCTGTCCTACCCCGGATCTAGTATTTGGCATTTAATTCGTTATAAAGTTCTTTTCTCTCTTTCTTTTTTTTTAAAAAAAAAAAACAAGTGATTGTTTGCAATGAAGCGTACCTGACATATATATATAGAAGCCAAACAAGAAAAAATGCCACTTTTGTGTTTCTTAATAAAAGCTCACTTGACACGTAACATTTTTGTACACTGGCCTGATTTTGGGCTCACATTTTTTTTCGGAACATTTTCAATAGTTCACTACTTCACAATGTTCGTGGACCAGGCGCTTCCACCACGCAATGTTCCTGCTTTTACTTCTCCCTGTAGGGTGTATTAGGTAGAGCTAATTGATACACACTGTAGCCCACTACCAGGTTTTATTACAAATGTGCACAAGTTCCTCCACTTTAATAAGAAAACACTCCTATACAATTTCTATTTACAGGTTTAGTTTACAACTTGAGCTATCCTGATCTCCTTCCTGGTGAATCCTCGTCGCAGGTGAGGGTCAACAGCACCACGAATGGTTGGGTGCTTAGAAGGAAGCCCCGCTGACAAACTCTGCGCGGGCTAGGTGGTTGTTCCAGAGCAACGTCTGAGAACGGACGAAGGTCCGGACAGAGAAGGAACAAAAAAGTTATTGCATTTTTTTAAATATCTATCACCTTTCCTGAGATATACGTTGTTGTTCGTTTACTGACAATTTCTTAATGTGTGACTGCTTGTTAACTGAAAATAATACTCCATTTGATTGGTCTATGAAATACATTATATAATGTCTACATTATTACATTATAATTTTTGTATATATAATGTGCGTGTATGATGTATGTAACATAACTTTTTTATAATATGTAATTATCTCGTGTAGAGAACCATCCTCCGTGTAGAGAATCATAGACCATCCTCCGACTCCAAGGGGTCTTTTTCATTGTCTGCAAAATCCTTATTATCGCAGGTCTCTTCATCGCCACGACACATACATATTTCTGTACCCCTAAAGACTGTCCTTGGCACTTTCAATTTACATCACACCGACCTTTCTCACAACCACATCGTACTAGATACAGTAACCATTCTGGTGCACATGGCCTCGAATTCATCGTAGGAGAATACTGGTTTTCACACTTCTCCCATCTAAACTGTGACAGATCCGGGAGATTCGGGTGTTGTTTGTCAGCACTGCGCCACTCCATCTCTTTGTAATGAACTCTTAAGATATATTGTAATGTTTAGTGTATTTACTCACACGTACACATTTGAAATGTAAATATAGTAGTATTGCTTATATTAAACAAACATGTCCAATATCTGATGTAATTACATCAAACAGTAAGCGACACATAATATTAGCAGACGACAATAACAACTCTACATGGATACAATAGATGGGGTTGATATCGACATGAAGATGGAGTTGGAGTCGCCGAAGGAGGGACTTGGAGAACCCCACTCGAAAGAAACCTATAAAACGTCGCAGCCAAGCCAACAGAGTATCACTCGCTCCTGGGCGGTCATTCCTTTTTCTTCTACCGTTCTCAGTTGGCTTCACTTCTGGAACACTCCTAGACACACAGTTGGCTACGCTTCTGGTGTCATCCTTGAATATACAGTTGGATACACTCCTGATATGCATCCTTTGTACCATACCTATTTTCACTTCAGTACACAGTTGGCTACGCTTCTGGTACGACACCTCAACCTATATCTTTATTATGCATTTCTATTACAACCGGTCTAATTCACATTACTGCTCTGCATAATGAGACTCACGTAGGCTGCGAAGGATCTCCTTGTCTTGTTGGCAGTTGCTCCTTGTGGGATGAATTCCACATGTGGACAATTCCCTGCGAGTCGAAAAACAGTTCAAGCATCACTTTCCTTTGTGTCCTGTCTTGTCTCGGATGTTTGCGTTTTGGAGATGATGGTGATTTCAAGGTGGCTGCTTTTCTCGTTAGTTGTGAATCGTACAGGAAACACCATGTTTCGTCTCTTGTTATTATCCGGTTCAGAAACGTTCCATGAGCGTCAGCACTACTGATTAGGTCACCGCAAATGGTTATCCGCTCTCACGTTAGTCTTGTCAGAATGCGTGGCTCACTGTGCTGGGTGACACGCGACATGTTCAAGTCATCCGTCAGAATTTTGTGACACGTACCATGGCTGATCCGTACTGCTTCTTCGATGTCATCTACCGACTGGGAACGGTTAGTGCGCACCACCATTGCAACCTCTTCAATCTTGCGTCCAGTTCGGACTGACGACATTGTTGAGAGGGTGATGGGATATACCGACTACCAGGCGGTCGTAATAAAGGGAAGTAGTCGTCTTGACCTGAAAACTAAAGCCAACGAAATTACACGGAAAATTACATTGTGGTGTAGAGGAAACAAACTAACAATATCATCTGACACGACAAAATATGTGCTATTTAAAGGCAGTTTAAATTACAAAAGAAGACCAATAATAATTAAAGTTAATGGGAAGTCAATAAAAGAGAAAGATATATTAAATATTTAGGCCTAACATTGGAAGAAAAGTTATTGCCAAGAATAAAGCTGTCAAAATAACACATAAGTTAGTTAATATTGCAGGAAATGACTTTAAAATTCCCATGAAAATAATAAGTATATACCACGATGTCATAATAAGAGCAATTGTGGGCTACACCGCAAGTGTTTGGAGTCATCGATTCGAAGGTGTTAGACAAAAAAATAGCAATTGATCGAGCGCAACGCCAACTACTTTTGCGTCTTTCAGGCGCTTACAGAACTACTTCAACTGAAGCTCTCCAGGTTGCACGGGCTGTTCCCCCCTCCATCTCCAAATTAAGATATTAGGCACTATTTATTGGCTGAAAAGAAAGACCAACACAAATTAATTTAAATTCTACATAGAGCTGCAGAAAACATTTCTGAAATCAATTCAATCGTGGTCGAGGCATGGCAGGACCAATGGAACGCAACCGATAAAGGAAGAAGATTATGCTCTATTTTTTCGAGCAATGTGGAACGATTGGATATGTAGCTGTAAGTTACGGGAGGATTAATGCAATATCTAACTGGCCACGGTCCATTTCGACAGAAGCTGCACCAGATGAAAATCGTCGAGGTCAATATGTGTCATACTTGTGGGGTGGTGGCTACGCCCGAGCATACCATTATGCGATACCTAGAAACTGAGCATCTTGCTAGAGATGAGAGAGAACTCCTGGGGGAGC
>JAGDQP010043997.1:0-12717 GCA_022664845.1 Lepisma saccharinum | reverse complement strand
AGTGGTTTCTGTACTATTAGCGTTCAAAAACTACAAAAAAGTCAAATTTTCCGTGGTTTTAATTTCAAAATTTATTACTCGTCAACGAGTAGTCTTAGAGAGCTCAGAGAGGGCTCATTTTAAAGCTTTTCTAACAGTCTTTCGTTTGCTTCGTCGCTTGATAGGGTTGTCCGTTGTACAAAATTTTGTTTGACGAAAAATATCCCGAAATTTTCAAATTTGATTTTCTCAACATTGAACATCTCGAAAATCTTTTAAAAATTATTATACTTTAGTCATACGTCATTACAGCTACCACGAAATTTGTAATTTGGAACGATAATGGGATTGCAATATAAAAAACTATTTTCGTCATATGCCTGCTGAGGAAAAGGTACTTATGGTGCACAAGAATTTAAATTTTATTTACTCCCTTCAATGCTAGGCATCTATGGTTCAGGTTGGTATAGGGTAGGCGCAAGGATGCAGGAAGAAGTCGGTCAGTGTCTAAGTTCAAGGTGTCATTCCGAAATTTGCCTGGTGTGACTGAGGAGAAACCTTGGGTCCACTTTATGAATTTATGTTTAACAAGTAATTTACACAGTGTTGAAAATAACAACAACCACCTCAGGAGATTCCTGACATGAAAATAATGAAACAAGGATAGATCATTCGAGGGTGATCAAATACTTCGTTTCAGCGCTGTAGGCCACTGAAAGCGTGGGAAAATCTTCTTTAGAGCTTGATATTACCAATACCTTTAACAGTATGACTGGGGCGGCATGGTGCCCTCGAGGAACTCCAACTTGCTCTATCCAAAAATGCACATTCGCAAATTGTGCAACGGGGGTACAAAGGATTCCCCAAAGGAAAGAAGGAATTTCCAGGTATTTTCATGGTTAAATTTGAAATATGCATTTGCGGATAGAGCAAATCTCAAGTCTTTGACGGTATTATGCCGCCTCGGTACTATTGTTAACTGTATTGGGAGTATCAAGCTCTAAAGTTTGTTTTCCCACGCTTTAGGTGGTAAAAGACGGAGAGAAAGAAGAAGAAAAAGATTCATTACTGCTTTGCAGCACATCCTAGCGCGTCCTACCCCACTATCTTGTCTTGCTTCTGGCGCTCACCTCTGGTGTTTGGGATCCTCGGCTCGATCCCGGCATATACCTTGTGGGCTTTGTGGTGCACAAACATTGTGTGCGTGGGGTTTCTCGAGGTTTTGCCATTTTGTTCTTCTTTCTTCATTTCACCAATTTATACCATCATCCATTTAGCCTGAGCCAAAGTTACCTAAAGGTCTTAAAGTAAATTCAGAATTCATAGAAAGATCGTAGCCTATGTCTGTTTCCAAAATGTTAAACTCCCGGATCATATTAATTTGATCTTAAGTGTCATATCCTATCTCTTATACAACCCTCACGATAATTATGTCGTCCCGGTTGCCTATGAGGAAAGGATTGATTTACTTTCCATGGCATGGCAAGGGCGTGTGAACTTTGTGTAAATGATTAACTAAACACTACATTTGGTTCTACAGGTTTAATGTTCAAATTATCTTTCATTTTGAATTTTCCTAAAGACTCCATGAGAAGTTGATCGGCATCACGTAATCCGATTTTCCGAGGCTCGCAGGTGTTACAATTTTATTGCGGATATGCGAAATTGCGATTCGTGTTCGAAATTATGTTTTCAACTACCTCCAGACTTCACTAACGTCTTCATGTTCTATTGTAGCCATCACTCCAGTTCAAATGTCCATTTTTCAAACCTAAATCTGTGATCAACAGTTGATAAGACTGTTTCACCGCAAAGAAAAATACGTTACTCAACGATGGTTTAATACAGTGTAAATAGATTTTTGCGGGACACCCTGTATATATTATATCTTACCACATCTCGTATTGCCAACTTCCAACTCCAATGGTGGAGTAGACTAGCACTCTGGGCTACGTTCAAGAGGTTGAGGGTTCGAATCCCTCTTGAGGCTATGGATGTGTGTGGATTTTAAAAGCATTGTGGAGGCGGGTCAAAGTCAACAGTTACTAAACTGGTCTATAGAAAATAAAGTTGTTTTTCTGATCATATTTCCAATTCTCGTAATCCGAATAATATTATGCTTTCCGTTTTCCAGATTACTCCATTGGGTTAGGTTTGTACGACAATTTTTTACATGGAAATTACTTCACGTTATCAATATCTTGCTATTCTATTATGAGTGACGTGTCTCTTGGTGCATCTGTCAACATTACAGACTACTTAGAAGAAGGCACGCGAGCCCTAGTCCTGTTGTTGTCCATCCCGACTGAGTTTACCCTCAGCTTCACCAGGCGAATGCTCGGATGGTACCTGAAGGAAGGCCGTGTTTCTTACCTTTCATATGCATTATCTTTTAGACTTCTGCCAGGCATAGGTCGCAGCTGCCTTTTAATGTAATGAAATAATTTCTACTGACATGCGTAGGTTTTCTCGGGGTGCTCCCGTTTCCTCCCACTTTCTTCATTACACCAATTCATCCCATCATCATCCATACGGCCTGAGCCATAGTTGCCTAAAGGCCTTAAGATAAATTCAATTCAACTATGTTTCGTTATTTCTGTAGGAAATTTTAGACTAATTACAACTCACATATTTCTTCATTGATTGATTTGCAATTGATTTTCATTGAATGCAATCTTCTGTTGAAACACGTTAATAGAGAGATAACTTCTCACTCGGTTGTAAAGGAAATTTAAATAATGAACATGATCCTATGGGGACTGAACCCAAGACACGCGGGATAGAACACAATATCTAACCACATAGCATGCTCCTTGCTCAAAATAGTGACGCTGTTGTTTTACATCTCTCTGTTCCTGTCTCTGACTGACTTTTGATTAAGTGTTTCTATTTGTTTCTAGTATAGTGTAAAGCAGTTTATTATACAGTGTGTTCATAAAGTAAAGGGACGAACTTCGGCAGATGATTGTTCATATCAAAACAAGAAAAAAGTTCCTTTTATCAAAATATGCGCAATTTCGGAGCTACATAGGTCAAAGTTGACGCGATATAGTCACAAATTACATCATATCTCCATAATGACGTAAGCAGCAATGTCGGTTTTGCACATGGACAATGTCTATGAGTGAGGGAATACCATATAGATAGGTTTCGTAATATAAGAATTCCATTGTGAAGGAATTCAATGGTTTAATAGAGCAAGCATACAAATCCCCTCTAAGTTGTATTCCCCAACCAGAAATATAACTTAAATCGATGTATTGGGTACAACTTCCAGTGTGGTTTGCTAAGCAGACATCGCATACGTCATTATTTGTCGAGAGGTGACGTCATTTGTGACTATGCCGCCAAAACTTTGAACCCCTGTAGCTCCGAAACTAATCAGACTTCTGAATTTCTTGAAAGGAACGTTTTTTTTTTTTTTTTTTTGATTTGATGTAAACTATCACGTTCTGGAGTTTGTAACCTTATTTCAGGGACACTCTGTACATATTGTTTGTCATTTCCAGTAAATCTCGTTAAGTTCAGTTTCAACTGCGACATTATAAGTTTTTGAGTCACTTGGAATCCCACACAAAATCCAAGTTAATTGAAAATAATTGGTGTTGTTTCGTTTCGCTTTGCAGTGTCTGTATAGGCTATATCTGACCACGTGTCATGCTCGAAACATAACAATTTGTATTTTCAGTTTTTATGCGCTGCGTTTTTACTTTTTCTTTGCTTTTGTGTGCTTAAGCTTGTACATTTTCATTTTGTTTTCATTTAGATTCAAAGGTACGTAATATCTTTTTTTTCTTTCTTTTGAATGTTTCAGTTGCCAGAGAATAAGTCTAAGCACGGGGCAGCAGATGTAATGTTTTACACTCACGGTGGTGGCTGGTTTTCTGGTACTGGAGGAAGTTATCTCCATGGTCCTGAGTTCCTGATGGACAGAAACATTGTCCTGGTTACCATCAACTATAGGTTAGGAGCACTCGGTGAGTCTCGTTATATAAAATTAATCAGAAAGCACGAAAAAAAAAAACCACTGTATATGTAAACAGATCAGACAAATGGAACCAAGAAGACAAAGAGAAGAGAATTTTAACAGTTAAGCACTATAAACAAATACACCGAGGATTTTTAGTAACGCAGTGCAGCGCTTGTCGGCCGAGCTGGCGCTTGACTCGTTTATCCCCGCCCGCTACTTAGTCCGTATCTTTCCCATGACTTTGCGGCACACGGTTTACTGCTGAATAGAGTTTATATTTCTTTCCACGCATTTCCGATATACTAATAATGAAAGTGGTGGTTCTTCTATATGTCTGGCATGCCCTGGTGTTTAAATATCTATCTGAATTAAATTATTTTATGGTTATAACTCAACTCGTGGCCTCAAGTTAATGGAGAACCGATTGGCTGCTGGGGAAAAGTGAATGAAGATCAAGCCCGACGCCCGGCCGACAAATGCTGCGTTGCGTTACTAAAATTTCTTGTAATATAATCAAGACAAGCAGTCGATGTACCATTTAGCAGTTATCAAAATAGATGTTTTGAACAAGATGTTGAGTTTTATTAAGGAATCAGTTTATTTAACTTAAATAGGTAACTACAACATTTGATTCTCATATGATATATTAATTATCTGTTCAAACCGCTGTATTACATCTTCACGAGCTGCCTTTCCGATACGATGTTGGCTAAGCGACAGGGTTGCCAATGTCCACCAAACAGATTACCACCCAGTGTCACAAAAAATACCCGATTTTCAACCAAAATGCCCTCTTTATGAATAATGATCTAAAATTAGTTGTTGGTTTCCACATGAATGTAAATTCAAGCATCAAGTATTACAACCAGAAAAAAAATGTTTTTCTTGGTCATCACTTAATATAAAACAGAAGTAATCTATATATTTAAAATAATTATTATAACAATACACTCTTGGATGTACGCAGATGGCCCTTCGCAAAATTATTTTGTTTGTGAAAATTTTTTGTTTCATTTTTTGGCAAAATTATATGTATTTTATGTAAATTTCACATCCAGACAGAACTCGCACCCTCCCTTCCTCCCCCCGAAACAACTTCTGGATAATAATTTTATTGCAGAAACAAATGAGAACATCAGATGTATTTCAATCGTCAGATATACATTAACAGAAATAAAAGGTAGCAAGAAAGAATATCTTCAATAAAGAAAAACACACCTTTCAGACAAAGCTGAACACAAAAAGAAACTAAAAGCATAAGGGCTGATTTTCATGAACGCTTGCGTTGCTTGCGATTTGGGTGAATAACCAATTGAAACACTTGTTACATTTAGAACACGCAATAAAACACGTGTTGCTATTGGTTACTCACCCAAATTGCAAGCAACGCAAATTTCCATGAAAACCAGCCCTAACAGTTTTTGAAGTATAAATAACTGCCTATGTTATATAGTGGAGTATGAAGAAGGAGGTGGTATACTTCCGAAACTGTTACGCTTTGGTTTCCTTTTGTTTTATTACCGTATAATCAGCCTTGTCAAAAAGTTGTTTTTCTTTATTACAAGAGTTTCATAAAAAAAATTGTCCAGTCACCCAGCCATATCTACTGGACCGATTTTTATTATTTAAAAATATGTTGGTATTTAGTATTTACGCCTAGCTTTGTTATCAAACATTCGCATCCCCCTTTTCGGATTCAAAATGAAGGTCCTGTTGCAACATCTTGAGTTCTTTTTTCTCAAGAGTTTAATACCCAGTTCAGTTGCTCTCTCCCGAACTCATTCGGTGGCGTTTTGTCATTTTATGGGTCGAAGAGAGACCCAAGTTGTCCTTTCCTTGTTTCAAAAAAGAATACTTCCAAAACACATAGAAATATGTTATACGAAATAACATCCAGTCGTGAATTGTATTTAATGGGTGAGCATTAAGTGAGTGAGATATTCGGAAATAATATTTTTATTATTCTATTTTATTTTTCTAATTGCCCGAGAAATACCCGATCTTTACATTACCCTCCAAAATACCCTCAGCTCATAGAATTACCTGAAAATCGGGTAATTACCGGCAATTGGCAACGCTGCCAAGCGATAAGCCCAAGGACATAGAAAGCAACGTGCGGCAACACACCGTTGTATTCTTAACGTCATACACTGGTCAAAAAGAATAAAGAAAAACATGGCAGACAGGCAGAAACAGAGGAAAGGGCAGTGAGAAGTAGTGGACGTTCATGTCGTTAGCCGCTATCTCGCAACAGACAGAGCAGACCCACGCGGTAAAACGGATAAAGTAGAGCCCCAGAGGCTGCTGAAACATGTGGGGTAGGAAAGGACACATGCTATGTAAAGGTACAAGAACATATAAGACCGTACAAACGGATATGTACGCAATAGCAACATATCGCGAATAAGGTGTATGTGTATAGTCTTCGCGAACTGCTAACGCCGCTGCACACCTGTTTGGCATGGAATTGACGAGGTTGTCGATCTGAGTCACTGGTATCCTGGGCCACTCTTCTGAAGGAGGGCAATTTTCAGCTGTTGAGGAGTTGTTGGACGTGTCGGCGTAGGTGCAATACCTCTCCCCATAGGATCCGACGTGTTCTTCATAACTGAGGTGCGGCTAGCACGTGAACCACACCTACTGAAGCATGGCATCCATCGGCTGAGCTGGGTGAGGACGGGCATTATCGTCCATGAAAATGAAAGAAGGGTCAATTGTTATTGCCATAGGGACAACATGTCGCACTGCTGTCAGGCTACGATGCCAAGTGACTTGCAGGTCGGTACATCGCTCCCTGGCAATGTCGGCGCACACCATATATCCACCGCCACCATATTGGGATTTTTCATGTACAAGATTAATTGCTGGTTTCACCTTCCTGCCAGAACAATGCCCGTCCATTTTTTGTCTCCAGACTGGAGCGCGACTCATCGGAGAAATTCACCGAACTCCTGTCGCGATGTGCCTAAAATCCAGTTTCTACGGGCCCTAATATGTTGTGTCCTCAATGGGACACGCAGTAATGGGCTTCGTGCATAGTGACCACTTTCATATAAGCGATTGCAGATAATTTGAGTAAAAGAAAAACATTATAGATGCTACGTTTAAGATAAAAAATAATTATTATGATTGTCAGCTTCTTTTTTAGTACAGTCTTCATTTCTACAGTTCTTGCTTTTCTAGGCGATACACGAGAAATGCAATCTTCTAAGTCAGGTTCAATTACACTTTAACTTTTAAAAAAGTTGACAATATTAACACATTTAAAGAAAACTTAGCATAACACAACACCAACAACAAGAAAAAACACTATTAGCTGTTAGCAGCAGGCGGCCATGACAGGCACAGGTCATGTGACTGAATCGAACGTTGATTGGATTTGGAATTGGATTTTGCTGACTTTGCTTTTCAGATTTCAGAATGAACTTGGAGTTTGCAAACTTTGCTTCTAAGGTTAGTTAACTATTAAAAATACCAGGTGTGTAAATATGAAACCGGAATTTGTGCATAGACGGCGTTAGCTGTCACTGTGGTTACCGTAAAACTGCGTCCTTGGCGCCACTTGCTTGTTTGACTGCTGATAACGATTTGCAACTCACAACCAGACAAGTTTCATGTCATAGTGTAGTGTTTAATAACCTTGAACATGGCGCAATTTGTACCTACAACTACGATGTGCGGACAGCATTGATTTTTTGTTACCATTTGAAGAAAACTGCTGCAGAATCGCATCGCATGCTTGTCGAAGCTTACGGTGATCATGCTCTTGGTAAGTCACAGTGCTATGCCTGGTTTACAAAATTTAAAAGTGGCGATTTTGACGTGAGAAACGAAGAACGTGGAAGACCACCGAAAAAGTTTGCAGACAGCGAACTGCAAGCTTTGTTGGATGAGGATGACGCTCAAATGCAACAACAACTCGCGGATCAATTAAATGTGACACGAGAAGCAGTTTCCAATTCCATACGTTTAAAAGCCATGGGCAAGATTCAGAAGGTGGGAAAATGGGTTCCACATGCATTGACTGAACGACAGCAGGAAAATCGAAAAACCACTTGCGAAATTCTGCTCGTCAGGTACAAAAGGAAATCATTTCTGCATCGAATTGTGACTGGTGACGAAAAGTGGATCTATTTCGAGAATCCTAAGCGTAAAAGATCATGGGTAACTCCAGGAGAACCGGTGACATCGACTGCAAGACCAAATCGCTATGGGCGGAAGACAATGCTTTGTGTTTGGTGGGATCAGAAGGGAGTGATCCATTATGAACTGCTGAAACCTGGCGAAACCGTTAATACCCAAGGTTACCGACAACAAATGATCGATCTGCATCAAGCTTTGCGTGAAAAACGACCAGAATATGACCAAAGACAACATAAAGTTCATGATAATGCACCCTCCCACACAGCAAAACCGGTCAAGGAAGCTATTGCGACGTTTGGCTGGGAAATCCTTCCGCTTGCGGCTTACTCGCCAGTGGCGCCTTCCGATTTTCACTTATTTGCATCCATTGGGACACGCACTCGCTGACCAGCGCTTCACATCTTACGAAAATGTACGAAAATGGGTTGATGACTGGTTTGCAGCACAAGAGGCACAGTTTTTTGGTCTGGCATCCACACATTGCCGGAACAATGGCAGAAATCGCTAGCGATGGCCAATACTTCGAATAAAATACTTCTTAGTATTGTCATCCAATCACTGTGTCTTTTCTGTACATAAATTCCGGTTTCATATTTACGCACCGGGTAAGTGTTTCTGCGCTGTTTTTGCTACTCTCAAGGAGACTTACGGAAGTGTAACTCACCGATTTTAATGAAACTTTGCATACTTGTAGAACATCGAAAAATAATCGAAAGTATTTTTTTTTATTTCGGCAATGGTGCGATTTTAAGGGTGAAAACCATCCTGTGAATGTTAGGGGTTGTCTCCAAGTATAGACAGAAAACAATCATTTAATGTAGAAGAAACAATACTGCCGGGGGGATTTAGGACAGCTTATTCAGAATCGGAAGTCAAAAGTACAAAATTCAAAATGGCGGATCCAATATGGTGATTACAATTAAAAAAGTCGTCTGGTTTGAAATCCTCTGCAGCTAGCCAAGAACAATTACCAGTAAGTAATCCCTGGTATAGTTGGCAGGGGTTACTGCGAGAAGGTGGCAGACCGATTTGAAACCCCTTTCTGTACTGCTGTTAACGGGATGTTTGATTAAATTGAGTTTCGTCACCTTTCACTATTCGGGGTGCTTATTTATAGTGAGTCCCCTCGCCTCTCACTATGTCAGAACTTCATAGATCGTCAATTGTTATAATTATTAATTTATAGCGAAAACGTTTTACAGTAATGATATTCCGTAAAATAGTGTGTGTGATGCATAAACATTGTTTACACCACGCACACCTTATTACGGCAATAACTGCGCACAAATCGCAAAACGCTGCACAACCTTTGAAACAAAATGTTACGGGATTTTCAAACTCAGGTGGTTTTTCTTCCAAATAACCGCTCTTGTACCACGCATACCCAATAAGATTTGCAAATTTGGGCGACGAAAACTGATTATGAATCAGTGAGTGGATCTTAATTATCTTTGTCTTTGTCTTTCATTACAATCATCAACCAATCGCTGGTTAGACTGAATCGGTCGTTATAAAATCGAGTCGAAATTTTGATCCTACTTTCAGCATCACGACTCCAATCAACAATCCATTTTAACGCTAAAGAAAGTGAAGAGGAAAATTTCGGGCATCAGAGTTAAAGTACGAATACATTGTATTATCAGAATTAAAGCTACTTTCTCAATTTATTCAAGGTTTAACACGGGACCCAAATATACTATAAATCACCATAAATAAGCACCCCGACTAGTGAGAGGCGAGGGGACTCACTATAAATGAGCACCCCGAATAGTGAGAGGTGACGGTACTTACTTTAATCAAGCATCCCGTTAACATTAGTATAGAAATGGGTTTCAAATCGGTCTGCCACCTTCTCGCAGTAACCCCTACCAACTATAATTCTTCTTGGCTAGCTACAGAGCATTTCAAACCAGAAGATTTTTTGTAATTGTAATCACCATATTGGACCCGCCATTTTGAATTTTGTACTGTTGACGTCCGATTCTGAATCAGCTGCCTCAACACCCCCTGGCAATATTGTTTCTTCTACATTAAATGATTGTTTTCTGTCTATGCTTGGAGACCACCCCTAACGTTCACAGGGTGGTTTCTACCCTTAAACCTGCACCATTGCCGAAATAAAAAAATAAGTTTGGATTATTTTTCGATGTTCTACAAGTATGCAAAGTTTCATTAAAATCGGTAAGTCCGTAAGTCTCCTTGTAAGAGTTTTACTATCTCGGTTTCTCAAAATAGTGGAGCTCGCAGCTTTTGCTTTTAGCCCCCACAAATGCTATCGATGTAAATGTACGTGAAGTTTTCTTTTGCGTTTGTAGGTTTCCTGAGCACAGGTGACTCAGCTGCGTCTGGCAATTGGGGCATGAAAGACCAGGTCATGGCGCTACGATGGGTCAAATACAACATCGCTGCCTTCGGTGGAAACCCAAACAGTGTCACAATTTTTGGACAGAGCGCTGGAGGAGCCAACGTTCACTATCTTATGCTTTCACCATTGGCCAGGGGTAAGTACGCTGGTTGTAAGTAAATAGGAAAATAATTGTGGTAACCTTTAATTCTAAGAGTAAGAGTAGACTATTACGAGTCTGGATGTTAAGCAAAGTTTTATATTCTTTAATGTTAGAGGCGATAAAAAAGGTCTTAATTAAAGGTTGTTCTCGGGTTTTATACCAAGTTACAGCCAATTTTACTATTATTTTCCTATGTTTTGTATTTCTGTGTCCTTTTATGAAAGCTCTTGCAAAGTCTTATGAAATTGTTCCTTTACTATTAAAAAAAAAGTATTTTCAAGAGATTCAGTACTCCACTCAAAATCTGAACAATGTTTGCTTTGTACTCCATGATATGACGCTCCTCTCCAGATGTATGTTTAATAAGGTGTATGTTTCGTATTTACTAAAGAAGTAATCTAGATGGATGATTTCCGGAAATTTCTCTATATGTGTTGCATGTTTATTAAAGCAGGTTTCGAAAAGAGTGGTTTCTGAAAACTTCTCTACATGTGTTTCCATATTAACGTATATGTTACATGTTTATTAAAGCGGAATACGATCCCACCACACACCCTCTCCTCTTCCTATACTCTTTCTTGGGTAAATGGGACTTAGTCACATAAGTAATTTACTCGAACCAATAATCAAATCAAATCGAAGGTACTTGCTTATTTTCTGACAAATTGACAAGTTTCGGATCCTCAGTTCCTATTGCTATTTCCGTTCTTTCTAATTGTAGTGCCTATATTTAGGTTTTTTTTTGCGTGCCTTTTTGCAAGGCTTTATAGCCTATTTTAGAGGGTTTTAGTGCCTAAGAATCGTTGCTCTTTTCATTACAATACGGGATCCCACTTGACATAACGAATTTAATGCACATGAGTTATTACAGTTGATGTTTAACACGAACTTTATACCAATCGCATTACAACAACTCAGAGGTAATCCCACGACATCGATACTCTTGCAATGATGAGGTAGGTATTATTCAAATCTGAACTATTGTGCTATTTGCCGGATGAAGAAGTGATATCGCTTTTGGTATTTTGCATGTTGATATATTTTTTGAGGGAATATTTTAGGTGTTGCAAGGGCGCCTATATTTTCTTCTTTATCCCTGATATTTAGTGATTTAAAACCAATAGAAAAAACAACTCTGTTTTATTACCTCCCAGGACTGTTCCATCGTGCAATCTCCGAGAGCGGTACAGCACTGTCTCCGTGGGCAACTCCAAGAGATCCTCGGCCAATTGCGAAACGTCAAGCAGAGATATTCCAATGTCCCAAGGAAGATTCCAGAAGACTCGTTGCTTGTCTTCGGAAGATAGACGCCAAGAATCTTACGGATTCTATTGATTCTTTCCGAGTAAGTGTGGTTTCTCTTAAAATGGTTAAAAATAATTTTGTGGAGTATTCAATGTTTTGTCTAATTGGGCGAAGTAAGTTGCTGAGTTCTTCTATGAATGGAGTTTCTTTTTTTTAAAAAAAAAAAATATGAATGCTAGTAAACACAAGAAAGTTTTAATAGCCTATACCGTATTAGTTCTTCAAGAATGGATGCCACTGGTCAAGATATCGATTGCAAACTGAACTTATTCGGAGTCCTAATTTCAATTCCGAAATGTTGCGGATTACAGTTCCTGATGTTCAATTCCGAACACCTCTACGTTGTATCCAAATTAAGACGAGAGGAAAATAATGCGCTTTTCAAATAAAGATTTACTTTCAATAGACGGACTATTCATATTCCCTTTAGACGGACTATCCATGCCTGACAGGAATAGAGTTTGCCAAAATTGACTTCGTCATTGACTATTAAAAAGTCTCTTCCCTTCAAAGAAGAAACAGATGTTATTCTTACTTCAATTTGGCCAAAATGGCCTTTCCTTCCCTGTGCTTTTCAAATAAATTCAGACTATCTTCCTGTCCCAAATGCACCGTATGTTGAATATTACTCTAGTAACATTAAGACAGTGGCCGATACACGATAAAAACAGTTTATTAAAATTTAGAAAAAAGTTCTTATCTGTGCACCGAGAAACTATTTTCTAAAAAGGAACATTTAGCAGGTGTCAGAGTCCGCTTTTGATGGAAATTCGTATGCAGGTACACTGCCTAGGTAAACATTCAGAGCCAAAA
>JAGDQP010043995.1:0-16047 GCA_022664845.1 Lepisma saccharinum | reverse complement strand
TTCTATGAGAGAGGCATCATGATATTACCTTCCAAATGGCAACACGTTATCGAACAAAACGGCGCATATGTGACCTAAATCGGATCATTCTAACTATGGTAAGTCAAGCCTTCAATGTCATGCAAAAATAATGGATTACTTTTTACTACACCAGATATAAAGATTATATATATCGACGAACAGAAAAAATGCAAATTAAAAAAAAATGGACTTGGGATGCTTTGCAATTCAGGTCTTTAATCATATTATTTCCTTTCAAACAGGATATACGCGTAATTTGAACAATTTGGGATGTACTCAGTGGCGTCATTTCAGTTTTTTGCTTGAGGGGGGCAAGATCCTTTAGGGAAGGCCTTATATATCGCTTGGCCCATCCCACCAAATTCCAAGCGTAGTCTTCACTTCATACTCTGCATATACGTAATCAGTGGTTCCGCCAGACCCCGCACTGTGGGGGTGTTTTCCCTCAAATCCTCGAGAGCATCCCCAACTTAAAAAATTACGGTCAAAAAATTCGACAGAAACGTGCATCATATTGAGCTTGGTGACTTGAGGTGGACACCACTAAACAATCCGGATTCCAGTCCTGCAGAGGCAGAAATCTTAAACCCGCTGTTACTGAGGAAGGCTAGTTATAGAAAGAGATTCAGTAAATAAATTCTCATAGAAATAGAACTCCACGAGAAATCAGCGTCACGACTAACTCACGACTTTCTGTCTCAGGCAAAGTAAACGCTATTGTGGCAAACTTCTTATAATGAAGTGATTCCACATCTTGAATAAAAGTTGGATCTACACATGGAAATATGGAACAAAAAAAAACCTACATTGAACCTACGAAATTGGGGGACCAGAGCAAAGATAATAGTACTGGACTTCCTCTGAACAAAACTAAACATTCATCTTTCACGGAAAGGAAAGACAAAATTTATGAACACAAATTGAAAGAAAAGAAAACAATGACCTACCTTAAGGCTGCCAGAAAACCAGAATTAATTTGTGAGACAATTCAACTTCCAAAACACGTAATACCTCACATTGACTCACATTAAGAAGTGAAATGTTCTCAAATCTAAACAAAAGCTAGAACTTAAGAGTGCCTTACAAATTAACGTAAAGAAACCTGACCAACTTCGTAATTCTGACTCCCGCAACAAATATAGGCCCTGAACGCCCTGAGATATGAAACAAAGACTGTTCACCACATACATCCAATCCAACCAATATATATATATACACGCATATGGAGAAATATAAAAACGGATAGGGTTAAATTGACACTAAAGGATAAACCGCATAAGCAGTACACTGCCAATATTGCTAAAAATGACTACTTGCTATTTTTAGCACAAAAAACTGACAATACTGCAAACAAATGACTATTACAAAAGGTAAATAAGACTTCTGTACATAGGACTTATTTGAAGCAAGCTCTCCTGTCATCTGGCAGTTCTACAAACCAAATTCAGTCATATCCCAAGCCAAACGACTCAGATATGCTCAGGAAAGAAAACACAAAAAGATGCCTAGTAACGCTAATATTATAATAATTCTCAAATCCACATTCTGAAAAAGCACACTGCTCTGGTTTACGAAGCTGCTTACTACACGCACTCAAACGTAACAATTGCGTAGAAAATTAACAAGGGACTGAAACAAACCCAAAGCAAAACCAAAACAAATTAATTATAAAAAAAATACAAAAGCTGGATATTCTCAACAGAAAAGACAGAATAATTTTAAGAATTCAAATTTGTAACTTGCAATGTGTTGCTGTTCCTCTTGTATTTATATATAACAGTCTAAAGCTATTCAATTTCTATTTCCGCTTTCCTTTATTTTACTATTTTAATAAAAATATGTGTGTTCTAGTTGGGCGTCACGGAGCAGGTATGCACTTTCGCGGCATACTAGTGTTCCAGTGAACACTCTTCGAGAATCACTGTTATAAATCTAGTGAATGTTGGACAGGCGCCGCACAGGGGTTCTCGACGATCCAATGCAGACGTAACGCATAATTATTCTTGAGTGGTAATAATATAGAAGGAAAAGAGTATACAGGAACAACAAAAAGAATTTTCATCAATACAATGAGGCCAAACAACGCGGTAACCTTCGAAATAATCTATTTTTCTTCAGACGCCATTAAAGCTAATTGTTTCGCATCAATAAAGTGAGTTGCAAAGAAACAACAAAAGCTAGCGCTGAAACAAATTTGCACATGAAAATGTAGAACCTGATCGTGAATTGAACATCGTGTTAATTAGTAGCACCAGAAAGAACTTATATGAGTATTTTTACATTACCTCTCGAAAGTGCCCCACTATTTTATCTTCATATAACGCACATCAGTCCCTAAGAAAATCGTAGTTATATTAACAAAATCATTCATCTTCAAAATAGAAATAAAAATTAATATCATCAGAAGTAAATTAAAGTTTCTTTCGTGTGATCAACTCTATTTTGTTTAAAAGTTTGACAGTTTCAACATTTAAAAGAAATATATTTTGTTTCAAGCTTTTTTTTTCATCATTTCTTCGAGGCTGGATAAGATTTTTGGGTCCAGCGGATCCCATAATAAATCAATTGGGTTCAAGTCTGGTGACCCTTTAGTCCAAACCATAACATATATTTCCTTTTAACTTTAAATTTTAATCAAAACACTTTCTAAATCATTTGTAGATGAATTTCGGATTATTGTCGTTTTAAAAATAAACCAAGAACCGGTTCTTTGACTGCCATTTGAACTTGTAATTTCTTCAAAGTTATTCTTAAAGTGTTTTTTTACGAATAATGCCTCAAATTGTAACATCTTTATTCTTTCCGTTTTTATGAAGCCAAAAATCTATGCGTGTTTTCATTAAATTATGCTATAGTTTTTGCCATGGTCTAAATAATTTGAGATAATTTGTTAAAGTTCATCCTCTATTGAAAACAATTTCACCAAACAACTTAAATTAATGCAATTACACAAATTTAAAACGAAATCACAAAGAGGTTAACATCTTTAAAATGTTTGCTATTTCGGGCAATTGTGGAAGTTCAAAGAAAATAGGTTGAGGTACCTATTTGTGAAATAAAATAATATGTGAGGTGTTTTTAATCGTGTAAATATAGAATCTCCCTTTACGGCATTTTTATACTATAAGACTCTTCCACGTACGTAGACACTGTCGTTTGAACAAAACTAGATATACTAGAGAAACTGACTTCAAAATTTGTGTATACTTTTATTTACCTTTCCTAGTTTCAATTCGATGGGACTACAAAATTTCTCATGATATGCGTTCAGCCTGTGTAGTACGCTAACACTAAAAACAACAAGTAAATAGAACTTGACTTCAGATTATTGATTTAGAAACCACGTAAAAATATTGAAGTCTTACAATATCGAAAGTGACAATAAAAATCAAAGTATCCTAAGCAAAATTTTGCATGAAAAAAAAATAAGTTGTTTGTATGTGGTTGCCAAAAATATTTGTTAGAATATGCCCCAAACAAAACTTTATTTTCTGTCAATAAAATTTTGTTTAAATGGTTTACATTGCGAGCGCCAAAAAAAATGTATAACAATTACGAGTAGGAATAGAACCGAGCTCCCAGTATTTTGGCGTTTGCTACGTATAGTGTTACGGCGCCTCACTAAACTGTTTTGTTGTAGTGTTAATTACATAAAAGACGAGTTTGAAACTTTAATAGTTATTACACAATGGAATATCATTGCTTGTCAATTACAGAATTTACAACATCCGTTAAATAACTCTTAGACTATTTTGTTGTGGTTAAAATCTTGCTTATTTCATGTGCTTGGCACAAACGAATGACTAACATTGAAATAAGTGAATATGGAACAAATTTGGTTTGTTTAAAAGGGACAAACAAGAATCTTAGTAAACAAAGTCGATTCTGATTTTTAGAATGTATTTATTACCCTGGTTATTGACATAGCATGCGAAGAAGCGCTTTAATGCGATATTCGTTATTGTTACTAAAGTACATTAGGCCTTATAGTAACAGTAATATTGTACTTCTTTGCGGTTATGATGTTGGAAATTTTAAGTTCTAAAAGTTCTCCTGTATGAGCAGAACTCCACCAATAAACGCTGCAGTCTGGTCGATAAGGTATCGAACTGCCTACTAGTCCTCGATACCATCGTATTTTAGTTTTTCACTGGTGCTAATCAAATTCATTTTTTGTAACTTTTGCCTAAAACAAACAAAGCTTTATTTGGGCCCTAGGCCTATTTAAACAACTGTTTTTATCAGCCACAAACAAAATTTTATCTTTGAGTATTTGCTTTCCTTTACACAGAAGTTTGTATCAAACGTTGAGTGCTTCGTAAATCAGAGTCTCTGAACTCAAATCTGAAATATTTTCTTCCAGCTCTTCCCTACTTCCTGAGACACATAATCATTTTTGATACACCCTCTTTGTATATAAAAAATTACAAATTCTATCATAACTTTAAGTTTAACAAAACAAAAACAAAAACAAAATAGATCGCAAAAAAGCAGAGGTTTTTTTCCAAAAAGAAATAGGGTTGCCAATTACTTATTGGGCGGTAGTGTATGTATCTCTAAGCTTTCACCTACTATCTGAATACTTCGCATTATGGTAAAACCATTCCATTTCGATTAAACTCGTATAGTGGGTAAGTAATAGTTTACTTAAGTTGAAATGGATTCGGTAATGGAACTGGCGATTGATGCAAATGCATAAAAGAAATGGAACTCTAATTTAATGGACTACCAAATGGATTTTTCAAATAACAATTGTTTGACTTTCTTTTGTAGTGATTACTTTGACATTATTCAGTCGAATATTGAACAAATAGAACAGGAAAGCTTTTTAAGTCATTCACTTATAAATGTACTTTTCAGTGGTCTCAATGTTCGTTTTGAATGCTGTGGGTAAGTGAAAAATTCCATTCAGTTATAAAGTCTGCTTCCTAAATCCATGAGAATAGAGTATCTAAAGAAACTTTATTTTTATATGGGCCAGTTTAGTAACTTTGGACTTCGGCCCGTCACGATTTGCCCTTAGCTGTTAAGTGTTAAAATCCACACCCATGTCCCTGCCGGGACTCGAACCCGGGACCGTTGAGTCGATAGCCTACCGCCGCAGACCGCTCGACCACCCGGCCGGCAAGAGTATCTAAAGTATGGAATAATACGGGCGAGTGCGCATTCGCAAATCTCTCGCGAGAGATATCGATGGCACACCAACTCTGTAAATAAAACTTCCAAAACGATGTTTGCCACCAGCTATGACTAAAACATTGGGTTATGGAGTAGAAGATTTGGATTCGAAACTCGGCGGGGTGAAGTTTTTTCCTTCGTTTTTTTTTTCTTTGAAAAAACATTTATTATGATAAAATATATTATTAATGTATTTCTCAAGAAGTAAATAATATGGTTGCAATAGCTATGGCATTTAAGGACTATTTTACAACGAATTTTAATTTAAATAAGAAGTTAATGGTAACAAAGAATTCTAGCAACATTGTGGCAAAGGTCATAAACACAACTATTATAGATATTGCTTTTATAACCACGGAAATGGTAAACAAAGCTATCAGGAAATTAAAACCAAGATCCTCTACTGGAACTGATGGAATACCTAATTATATACTTAAAGGTTGTTCATTCACTTTGGAATCTATACCGGCTGATATCTTTAACAGGTCTTTAAATGAAGGTATATATCCAGATGAATGGAAAAGTGCCTTTGAGGTACCGGTACTTAAAGGTGGTGATAAAAAACTGCTTTGTAACTATAGACCAATAACAATCTTAAATGCATTTGCTAAAATATTTGAAAGCATAGTCACTGAACACCTACAGTTCCACCTAAAACATAAATTGTATCCCAACCAACATGGTTTCACTCCTGGTAGATCAGCTTTAACGAATTTAGTACAATTATCGAACTTTGTACAAGGGCATGTTAAAAGTAGATCACAGTGTGAGTGATATACATCGACCTATCTAAAGCCTTTGATACTGTGGACCATGAATTATTAATTGGTAAATTGGATAAATTGGGTTTATCCCCAAGGTATATTAAATGGTTTCATAATTATCTTACAAATAGAACATTTAAGGTGAAAATAGGCAATACAGTATCGAACTTGTCAAAAATAAATAATGGAATTCCCCAAGATTCTTCACTTGGACCTTTATTATTAAATATTTTTATAAACGACCTATGCCCGTGAGTGACAAATTCAATGTTGTTGTTATATGCTGATGACATAAAAATAGTTAAAGATGTAAATTCCAAAATCGATAATGTCATACTTCAAAATTATATCAAAACAGTTACTTCTTGCTGTAGTGAAAACAAAATGAAAATTAATACCCAAAAATCTTTCTTTGTAAGCTACACTAATAAAACCCGATACTATGCCAGTGCATATAGAATAGATGGAACAAAGATTGTTAAAGCAACTGAAATTAAAGATCTTGGTATAACTTTTGAGGAAAAATTTATATTTAATAGACAAGTAGCAAAAAGTACCTCTGATGCTAGAAAACTAATAGGTTTCATATTCTATCAATGGAGGGAATTGATCAATCCTGGTACTTTTATAACGTTATATAAATCATTGGTTAGGCCAAAGGTTGAATATATGTCTTCAATATGGAATAACCTGTCCAAAACTTGTTCTAATTTAATTGAAGCTACCCAAAAATGTTTTATGAGATTACTTTGCTTTAAATTTCACCTACCAAATACGACTACGACTACTGGTGTGCTTTTTTCAATATTGAAAAATTACATGAAAGAAGGAATGAAATGAACAAAGATTTTTATGTAAACTTTTGGATAATAAATTACAATCTACACATATACTTGAGAGAATAGTGTGGATATAAGATAAGATAAAATGAATTGTATGGGCGGTAACAGCACTATGGCTTACGCCCGTCCCGATACGGGGGAAGCCCCTTATCTTTGTCACGTCTAAAAATAGCTGTTAAATAAAATGAGAAAACCATATAAAAGATGAAGATCTAAGCTCTTCAGAAAAATAAAATCGTAATAAAAACTAAAGATGTAGATGGTCTTTAGCAGAAAAGGTAAAAACGTGAAGGCTGTAAATAGGCCTTCACAAAAATAAAATAATACTACATAAAACATAACAGCTATGTGACATAATCATCTCAGAGAGACGGAGATAATCCTGTCTCACGGACATAACTAAAAACTCTCCGCAACATATCAGGTTCATCCCCTAACAATGACGCCATGTCATTGGGGATGTTATAACGTTGTCTGAGATGATTATATCCTGGACAATCTAAAAGCACGTGACGAATACTTAAAAATACATTGCAATTATGACAACGTGGTGGATCCAATCTTCGTAACAGATATCCGTGTGTTAGGCGACTGTGGCCTATCCGTAGGCGACATAAAAGAACTTCTTCAAGCCTACTATCTCGGCAAGATGATTTCCATGGAGCAACCGTTACCTTAATTTCTTTCAATTTATTCACAGCTACGTCATCCCATCGTCGCTGCCATTCATTCCGAGTAACTTGCTTATAATATATCATCATGTCCTGAAATGGGACATGATGTATATCAATGTTAGCTCCTAAAGAGGCCTCACGAGCAGCTTCGTCTGCCAATTCATTGCCATGGATACCAACATGACTTGGTATCCACGAAAAGACAACCTCACCACCGCCAGAGCAGATGGCGTGTGTCTTACAGAGAATATCTTGCACGAGCGGATGTTTCGAATACATATTGTCGAGGCTTTGAACAACACTCTTCGAATCTGTACAAACAAGGATGCGGTTGAAACCATGAACAAGACTAAAATCCAAAGCCTTTAAAAGAGCATATAGCTCAGCAGTAAAAATACTGGCTTTGGGATTAAGACAAAATGGACGGGCTTCCCCTTCTACAACAAACGCGCATCCAACAGATTCATCTGATTTGGATCCATCTGTAAAAACAGAGATAAAACGTGGGTACTGACTCTGCATCGCACGAAAACGCTGCTGGAACTCAATCATGGAGGTCTCCGATTTCTTGAAAGGTGACAAAGAAAGATCAATCCGTGGGCGGACAAGTGTCCACGGAGGACGGAGACTAAAACGGACAGGACAGACAGTTGGGCGGTCTGCATTAAGATTCTCCAATAACTCTGATGCTCGGATGCCAAGTGGTCGGGTAGCGTGACCACGGAGAATAGTGTGGACTATAACCTTGTACAACACGAGAAAAAAATCATGTTTAAAAACTATATATAAAAATGATTTTCTACTACGTAGAATAATCAAACACTATGAGGACAGAATTTAAATCATGAAATGGATGTTAGTTACTCCACTATGTACAATGTAGTTAATTTCAAACTTTTATATGTATCTTAAAGGTTGTATTACTGTAAGACAAATACGTAATACTTTTTTTTTCTGACATAATGCTATATTTGGCTTTGTACGGCTGCTCATAGGATGTTTCTAAATAAACTATTACTATTACTAATTAAGAGTTAGGTGAGGTTAGAAGTCAGGTTCGGTTCTTTTCTTTCATTTATACGCGATGCAACACAGTTTTTCTCTTTTATTTCGTCGTAACGCTGTTAGACGTCTCTGCAACGAAGTTAAAACATTCCATGCTGTAGACCAGTGTTTCTCAACCTTTTAATACTCACGGACTGGCGAATTAAAGGTGAAAACTTCCAAAGACTGGGAAGATGCCAGTATGTTAGAGGTTTATTTGACGTTGAAAAGTTGCCAGCACATGATCAGATTCTAGTTGTTTTAAATATGAACCTTAATCTTAATCTTTTCTGCTGTTAAATTCTACAAAATAAGTATTAAATAATAATTAAATGTACTAATTTGCTGAGGACTAGTATAATACCGTACTTTGTAGTTTGGCGGACCGGCAGACGAAAACCACGACTGTACACGGATGTCATAAGAACGATCGTGTGATGGAATGTTATTGTTAAGTCCCTTCGGTGGCGTCTGTAGATTGTTCTAAAAGATTGTGGTACATCAGTTTTGTAAAAACAGGACACATATATCATTTAAGGCTCAGGAGGGGGAATATTCAACAAGATTCACAAAGTAATTAAGGTAAGTTCCTTCCAGTAGACCGATTTCCGTTGCTTTCTTTCAGTGATTCTTCTGTATCAACTAACACTCCAACTCTCCCTCAAATTCAGTCACAAACAGGGCGTTAGTTGTCACCGAAAGAGGTAGGGGGATTGTAACCAAGGATACTCGCAACTATTGGACTTAAATACACTGAGTTACCTAATACGTAAAGCAATTCTATGGCGCGACAGGGGGCTACGTTGAGCTCAAGACCCCACAATTTACCTTAGTACCCCTTGTCACTCACACTTTTATCAGAATTTATTATTTTATACAGATACCATAAACTTACGTCAGCCTCCGACTTTTTAAAAATGAAATATTGTAGCCGAACACTTTCTTACCCGAAGTGCCGTCGCTGCTAATTAATCAAGGACTAATAAATAAATTAAAAACTGGACACACAGCGATGATGAGGCTGGAAAACTGAGTAAAACTGAAATTTTTGTGCATATAGATTAGATTAGAAGCTGGTGATCGAGTTTAACTGTTCCTTCTGGTGTCTAATTTCAAACATATATCGAGCACTCCAGCGTTGTTAAGTAGGTATATAGAGTTCACAGGACAACACTGATTTAGTCATTGCATCAAGAAAATCAGCTGTACTGTAAAACAAAACTTGTTAGTCCTATATTGTGAGATATAATATGCACATATACAAGAATTGTGTTTGAAATGTTTTGTTAAAAAGCTAAGGGAAGTCCTAGGAAAGACATGCGAGGTACCAGGAAATTTCACGTGGCGATTATAACAGTAAATAAGGCGGAAGTCGAAGAGAGTCTCGCGCTAGTAATTTGAGAGACCGCACCTAACCTTACCTAACCTCCAATTTCCCATAGTCACTAATTTAAGATTTTGTTCGAAAAATGCAAAAAATCAATTATTAATAATAAGTATGAGCATATAAAAATCATTTTGAAAGAAGAAAAAAAGAAAAAGTGTTGACACGAGGGGGTGTTTAACCCGGGACCTTTCACTCAAGAAGCAAACGTCTTGACCATTCGGCCACGAAGCCGAGTTGGGAAATCTTGGTTTCGTCGTTGTATTTACAGTGGGTAGCGTCAGAGCCTGCCAGTATGACGTCGTAGGTGATGGCGACTTCTGCCGTGTTTACTATCTTAATCCTCAGGTGGAAATTTCCCCCTACAAATAATGCCCTGATCACACATTCCCAACAACTTCAACCAATTGGTCTTAACGGTGTAGATCACCCCCGCCATCTTGGTATGGCCTTTCCATTGATTTAAATGGGAATCGTTTTACTCGTCTCATATTTCTCAGAAGTACAGGGTGTTCCAGAATTCTTTCCCTGATTACAAACAGTCATAAGACATAAAATATGACACGTAGACAAATACTTTTTATCTTGAATTGCATGTAACATATTCAGGTTTTTGTGTACACAATTAATAAATTTCTACGTGTGATCCTTTCGTTGCCTGAAGGATATCCAGGCGATGTTTACGTAGGATGCAGTGCAGTGATGTCTTAGGAATCTGCAACTCAAGTGAGCCTCTGCGGACTGACTTCTTGGGACTTCTCACGAAGGCGTCTCTCACTGTCTGAATTGTCTGCGCACTAGGTCCAGGCCTGCCTGTTCTAGGGAGATCACTGACGCTGCCTGTTTCCTTAAACTTAGCATGCCACATCTTGATGCTTTTAACATCTTGTGGCTGTCTATGGTATGCCGTCTGGAATTGTCTCTGGACTGTCTTTGGTGACTGTGTCTCGTGATACCAGAGGACATATTGGGCTCTCTTCTGGTCTGAGTACATGTTTCTGCAAATGGTGTCCGATTCCGCTGTTGTTACGTCGCTGGGTCCTGTAACAAACAAAATAACAATAAGTATATGTACACAAAAACTTGAATATGTTACGTGCAATTCAAGATAAAATGTATTTGTCTATGTGTCACATTTTATGCCTTATGATTGTTTGTATTCAGGGAAAGAATTCTGGGACACCCTGTAGAATATTCAAGTTCTGCTTTCACGAAATTTGCCATGGCGGTTATTTTGACTCTTGGTTTGTGAGGTTTCTTGAAATGTATTATTAATAGTTTACCATATAAATCCCAATATGTCAACGGGAAATGATACTGTTCATGTATAAAATATAGCATTTCTATGAAACAGCATGAGTCAAAGAAAACATGACGAAACACTAGGCAAAAACAGGAGTTAAAAATTACGCTCCTGACAAACATCAGACTAGTAAAACAATTCCCATGTAAAGCAATAGAAAGGGCATACCAAGATGGCGGGGGTGATCTACACCGTTAAATTTGTGTGTTGAAGCACCATGATTTTCCTGATTAGATACGTATTATAAACTTTCAACCTACTGATAATTTTACTGGGTCTGATAAGATTTAAAAATTAGGTACGTATTGTGAAACGGTAAAAAGTTTAGCATGCTAATATGGTTAAAGGTTTGAAGGGTTGAGCCATATAAAAAAACCATACCACGTTTGAAGCAATTTGGTCTAACCGTACTCACTCACCTGAGGCGCGATTTTTTTTATTATTATTATTATTAACTCTCATTACCATGAAACGGTAATAAGCTGAAAATTCTGATGCGGCTAAACCATGGAGGATTATTCAGTCAATTAGAATACCAATGTCAGAGTGAATCCATTCAGCCCTTCTTATGTAATAAGTAACAATGTATTTTTCTTAATGTATTTTTGTCAGGGAAACAACACAATTTTCGCCAATCTCAAACTCCAGTACAATCACTACTATTGAGCAAAAATTGGTGGTCATCGGTCTAGAACAGTGATTCTGCCAGACCCCTCTCTGGGGTTGTCACCTCCCCGCCCCCAAATCCTCGACAACACCCGAAACTTAAAAAAATTGTCAGTCAAAAATCGATAGAGACCGTCCCAAACTCCACTTACACCCTCCCAATTCTGACTTTACACCCCCTCAAACTGAAAATCCTGGTGGAATCCCTGGACTAAAAACATTGAAGTTGTTATATGATTACAAACGAAGTACATAGTGTACGTAGTGCAAGCGACAGTGAGTGAAGCAGTCGACTGATGCTAGTAATAGCATAATATAACATAGTAGTGATTTTGGGGATTATTACTTAAGCCCTTTTTGCATTTCGTAATTTCTCCTGGAGAAAGTGGTCTAAAATAATCACTGGTTTAGACACAAATTTGAACTGTATTTTTTTTTTTTAAAGGTAGTTTTTACCCAAAATATAAGCATTCATTTCCTGACTATTAAGACATATTCTTTTCACTTATATTGTCTGTAACTCTTGCTATAATTTTTTGGTAAAGTTTGCAAACTCTGTGATTGAGGCGTTCTCTAGAAAGAGGCTTTAGGGCTATAGAATGAGATTATGCTAATACGCAGATCTGCAAATTAATGGGTGTGCTCTTAAAATTTTAATACAGTACTTTTTGGAAGTTTTCGAAAAATGTATTTATCACCTTTCTTTTAACATTCGACAGTAAGTTATTTACAGCTTTGTGCAGAGATATGAAGCAAAATAACAATATAACGTCAAATGTCATTCTTAATTCTCCTTGTGGTATGTGATTAATAAACTTTCAAAATTGGTAATTACTTTCTGAAAGCGGTGCTGAACGTATCTATATCTAAGATTTTATCTGCCATGTATTCTTAGTAATTCGCATTTTAGTAAAAAGTCATTACGTTTCCACTAAATTCGTATCGTGGATAAGTAATTAGTAAATTGAAATGGAAATAGAACTGGTAATTCATACAATGCACATTAGAAAATGGAACACAAATATAATGGACTAGTAAATGGATTTTGTACGTAATAGTTACGTCACTTTCTGTTGTATTACTTTCTTCCATTTATTCAAATAGAATATTGGACTAATAGAAATAGAAAAGCTTTCTAAGTCATTCGTTTGCAAATGTGCTTTTGAGTGCAAATGTCATAATGTTCGTTTTAAATACTGAGAAAGTTAAAAAAAGAAAATCCTTTTAGTGTAATTTGTTTCCCGAATACACGTGAAAGCACTGTTCACTGTCTTAAGATCCTTGTGTGGCGTCACATACATCGTTCTAGAAGATTACGGAACATAATATAGACTGTCATAAAAATAGGACTTTTATAGAACTCTCAGAAGGATCACTAAATATTTGAGGTAAGTCCCTTCCAGAAGACCGACTAATTTGTAATTTTCATTCCATTGTTTTTGTCACTGATTTCCTTACAACCTTGTAGCAACGAATAGGTTGGACCAACCATGGCTGGTTGTTGCCCAGACGGTTGGGCCACGGTGGCGCAGCATTCTTGAGGAACTGTTTGTTTGGCTGTTTGCTCTTCCTTCTGCCAACCAACGTATCCCCAACAAGCAAAATCAAAATTCAACATTATTTTTAAAAGGAATGACCAATAAAAAATTTTGAAATGCAAAAGCAAGTATAATGGAGCGCCGGCCGGGTAGCCATGCGGTCTGACGCGTTAGGCCAACGACTCGAAGGTCTCTGGTTCGAGTTCCGGCAGGGGCATGGGTGTACATTTTAACTGGCTGTAAATGGGCGAATCGTGATGGGCCGAAGTCAAAAGTTACTAGATTGGCCAATATAAAATAAAGTTTACCAAAGTAAAATGAAGCGTTTATTCATAAATGCTAAAAAGAACACTAAGGGCCACATGCACAGTCGTTCCGCGGGCTACCCACGGAAAGCCTGAGAGACCCTTGACCATTTTGTGTTGCACAGTCATCCCGTGGGACTGAAAGAGACCCGCGGCCTCCACGCGGCATCAGGGATTAGTCGCGGGAGGATCGAACAACCCTTGGCTGTCCCGTGAGTGATGTGTGTATCTACACCTCGTGATTTTATTTCTGTATTTATAGAAATATATTGCATTTTAGCCATGAGTGTTGCTTTAACAATAGACAAGAAAGTGGTACAAGTAATTTACAAAACATTACGTTTACAATCAGACCATTTATGTTAAATAATTTATAATTTTAAAAAATCTGCAGTGTTGACGTGCTGTCGTAATAACATTATTATAGTCTATGGTGCTGCTCACTAGATGGTAGGGGGAAGGATAGGTTCAATTCACAAGCCTGTAGCTGAAAAGGTTTTTCTAAAAGTAAGCGTAGTTTACCGAACGGATCCATAACTCGTTTAGAAAAGAAAATTAGTTTTTCGTGCGTGTATAATAACATTAATTAGCAGCTTGTTAACGTAAATAGCAGATCGTGCAGAGTAGTGTATTGGCTTAGCTTTCATAGGTCTTTCAGTGCCGCACATATCACAACTCGCAAGTAGTCATACCGATGAACTTTGCTTTATTTAAAATTATAATAATGTTTCTCCATGGAACAAATGGGTTAACTTCCAAAGTTGGTGGTCCGTTTCTAGTAAAATTTACAGGGAAGAAATGGATAATTTGCTCGTTTGTGTGGCAGATAATATATAAGAAGAGCGGAAGTTGAGTTAATTTTATTTTATAAAAGGTGATAAACATGGAACTATTTGGGAAGCGGAGGGAACTACTTGCTGGAAGGTTACCGCATGATTGGATTGTGGGAAAGTTACGAGCATTTATATTGTGAACATGGCTACAGGTGTATAGGGACATTACCCAGGATGTGAGTTAACAACATTGCAGTTTGTGAAACTATACGGCTATGCTATAATGAAGAAAATCTTCTGAAACTGTATGAAAGTCATTGTTTAATAAATCTAAAAACAGATTGCAGGAAGTGTTGTAAGCTTTGTTCCGACGAAAAGAACTGTAACGTATATAAGAACAAAAAGTGTAAAGATACATGACCACACCTAACTTTACCTAACCTCCACGTTCCCAGGTCAGTAATTGAAGAGAATCTACGAAAATGCAAGAAAGCAATTATTAATAATAAATATGAACATATGAAAATATATTTTGATAATATATATGCACGCACCAAACCTTACCTAACCTACACGTTCCCATGGTCACTAATTTAAGATAATGTACGAAAAATGCAAGAAAGCAATTATTAATAATAAGTGTAAACATCCTCACCCTGCGCGGTAACCGAACGAAACAGAAAACCAGTGAACTGGACGTAAAAAATTATGATATTTAAATTTTCGTAGCTTTCATGAGGCTTTTAGCCGAAAACCAGACGGACGACCAACTTCGGAAGTAATGCCGAACAAATTTCACGTTGTGCTCATGATTTAGAACTTGAGGAAAGAGGAAAATGTTCGCTTGAAATTAAACATACTTTATGCTAGCTTTTCGCAATTTGGGTGAGCAGCCAATTGAAACACGTGCTTCAATTGGCTGCTCACCCAAATCATACACAAAGCAAGCTAGCATGTAAATCAGTCCTTCACAAGGATTCTGCCAGAATCCCCAACGGGTGGTGTAACCCCTACAAATCGTCGAGCATCCCCCAAATTTTAATATCTTTGTAGTTAAAAGTCAATAGAAACCCTGCAAAAATATTTACATTCCTAGTTTTGGCTTTACGTTACACAAACTGAAAATCCTCCCCTAGTTTTAGCAATTTCAAACATGTCATAAACTTAAGTCAACATCCCGACTTTTTCAAATGTAATAGTGTAGTCTCCCGGACTTTCTATCCTGGTACCGTCATCATTAATAGCGGGCAAACAAAGCCCTGTTAACAAAATGCCAGGTTAGGATATTTAGGTCCTTTACAACTTCGTTACTACATTTTAGTAACTTTACAACCTTTTTACTCTTAATTTTTCCATGTATTTTCATATGTTTTCTCTTTTAGCTTAATTCAATTTGCTACGGTAGGCCTAGGTTCGGTTAGGTTTACACAGATATGAAAACGTAAAAAGACCATGAACTGATTATGGTGGAGCAATTTCCGATGTTATTTTTTAATATGCTTCCTAACAGCATGGTTAATACAATTGCAATGCTCTTTCTGTTATATAAAATGTT
>JAGDQP010043994.1:537-16047 GCA_022664845.1 Lepisma saccharinum | reverse complement strand
TCTCTATTTATTGGTTTTCCTTTTTGGCAACAGAATTTCACTACTATGTTTATTCCTTGCAATTTATTAAACAGACCTTCGTTCACAAATTGGGACGTTTTTCATGTTTTGTAAATGTGACTCAATTGGAGAAAATTATGGAAATTTAGAAATATGGAGATAATTTAGTCAAATAATTCTTGTATTTGGTAGAACATATTTATTTTACTGTTGACGAATTGCAACGACTAGAATACTACATTCGTTATACAAGTATAAGAACATAAAATTTGAAGCGAGTACAAGCTATTTCTCCTAAGAGAGATCTTACATTTTGCTAAGTAACGTTATTGTTTGAAAAGATCCTCTTGAGTAACTCACTTCATATATTAAAAATCGTGTTCGTGCATATTCTTCATATTTTCCTTTATTCCTTTGATGTGCATGTAACTCGATGTCAATTGTTACCCTGAGAATGGATTGGAACGTTCAGAAAATACGAAGAAAACAAATTTCACGAAAATAACTTTCAACGTTAAGATCTTATATTCCGTCAACTTCGTTATGTATTTACGAACAAGCTCTTGTATTCGATTTTTTTATTACTTGAAAACTGTTTTAGTGAGGGTTGTGGATTTGTTTAAATGAGACATTTCACCCCCTAGTGGTGTTTTAAAAACGGAATTTAATTGGAAACGGTATATTTTAATCATGCCTTTGGAAAAGTGCCTGTTGCAGTAGATAGTGAAGTGAAGGACTATATAACAAACATACATTAAACCCGAAGATAACATACACTTACACAAAACAACGTACGTACATACAGGACATCTACGTTATACTTCTATTCAATTATACCTATTTTCAGTAATACAATTTTCCTTTTATGAGGTCGTAGAATATTCTACTTTTTCATTCTTTTATTTTCCAACTTCGTTTATTCCGAGTAACACGCTGAACTTGATTGTAGGAAAGGCTATAGCTGAAAACACTTAATTACTTTACCTACATCGACTACTTTTTAAATACTACATTGTAAACGTGTTTGAACGCCATATTGGCGAAGACGTTTGCACCCATTTTCGTGTGCATTAACAGAAGAATTTCATTTGTGGAAGAAATGAAGTAGGTCTAGAGTGGGTCTTTGATAATATATTAACACAAGTAGTTTGTATAACAGAATACTACAACAATTTGAATTAAACAATTAATTTATCTATACTTTTCCATATTTAAAATGTTTTCAGATATCTATTCTTATTTATATTAGGATTGATACTAGAAAGCAGGACTGGAAAATTTTGAAATCAATGAATAATTCCTTACCTTCAGCTTTCTTTACTGAAAGCATGATTAACGTAAAGTAGAAAATTATTATATCTACGTAACTCCCTTTTCGAATTTCCATATTATTCCACTCTTTTCTAAGGATTACACTTAAATGGAAACTTATTAAAGGTACACATATGATCCTAGCTTTCATTAAACTTGAATGCTTTGCTTTATTATTTGTTGAAATTGTAAATCGCAAAGAAAATTTGACTCTTGTATAGGATGAATTGTTGTAGAAGATGACTATCTTTTGAATAGAATTTTACGAACAATTTTTGGTAATTTATTTTATTATATTACCTTTATACACTAATTGCAGCATTTAAAGAAGGGAATAGGTGGTATTGCATATTTCTAAAAGATGTTATCGTTAGAAGATTTAATTTATATAATAGATTACTAGTTTGATATCAGAAATGTGAAAGTATCATGGAGCATATTCTGCTTTCCTCCAATTGAGCTCCTTTTGTGTTCAAAAGAATAGAATTGCTCACTTTACACCCGTGGAAACTAAACTAACTGGTGGAAAGTCTGTACCCATATGTGTTAGTGGTAATAAAACATAGATTTTATTACCTGGGTGTTCAGAAGAATAGGCTTGGTCAATTTTAATCAGTTGAAATTTAAAGAAAGTTAAGATTTTATGTATCGAAGGGTGTTTTAGGAGGAGCTGAATTGGTTTAAGTGACACATTTTCTCCAAATGTCATTTCAAATACTGGATTCGATTGGAAATGCTATATTTAATCTCCCTTTGGAAAACACACTTTCATTTAATTTTAATTGTACAAGAAATGAACTGGGTTTATCTCTGCAAACTTCGGTAAAATTAATATGAGTTATTTCTCGTGTTTGGAATTGTGAAATATTTATCCTTTATGTGGGGAACGGAGTCTTAGACATGGCTGTTATTTTAGAACATGGAACACTTTTAACACAAGTCATTTATATAACAGATTACTACAACAATTTAAATTAAACAATTGATTTACCTATACTTTTCTCTATTTAAGAAGTTTTCAGATATCTGCTCTCGTTATACAATAGGATTGACACTAGATAGGAGGAGGAAAAATTTTGAAATTAAAGAATAATTCTTTATCTTCAGCTTTCTTTACTGAAAACATGATTACATAAAGTAGAAAATTATTGCATCCACGTAACTCGCTTTTCGATTTTCCATATTATGCCACCCTTTTCTAATCATTGTACCTAAACGGAAACTTCTTAAAGGTAGAGATGTGATCTTGGGATTTATAATAAATTGGAATGTACCATTTTATTATTATTTATTGAAATAGTAAACCGTAAGCACCATTTGACTCTTGTATAGGATGATGATTTAATATGATGCACAAATCAGGTACCACATTAAGTAGTTTGTAGCAATATTGACATTACATGGGTGGAAACTTACAGCCAGTATGAGATTCCAAGGGTAAAAATTTTGTTCTTAAGAGATGTTAAATTTGTTACAAGCTGGGAATAGTTAAACATGTTACAAACAATTTTAGAAACGTTCGTAGAGCAACATCGAGATGAAGGGATTATGTAAACAATAAATGAGAATTGCTATGCCTCTTTCTACGACCACATTAAATTTTCAAGATATTAAAAATATATAAGCTGATGTTAGGCCTACACAGATAATAAATTCCTGAAGGAAGAAAACATCCAAGTAACTAAATGTGAGATATAAGGATTTACGAGAGTATTTCATTCAATAGCTTATGGTATCAATATAAAATTGCACTAAACTTTGAACTGTAAAGCATATAATGTCAAGCTTTCAGCAAACTTTATATTGGAAAGTGTGTACTGTCAAACTTTTAACAAACTCTGATGCACAAAGTTTGAAATCACAAACTTACAGATACACACTTAACGATACGCGGTAGACCAAACTCAAGATAAACTAGCGCTAAACTTTAAATTGCACAGGTTATATATTAAAATTTTTCAGAGGATAACGTCAAACTAGCAACAAAGTTTGTTGCAGAAAGTTTGAAATCGCAAAATTACAGCAAGGCGGTTTACAATATGCGATAGACCAAACTGCAGATAAAATTGCACTAAACTTTAAATTGCAAAGTTTATGTTTCAAAATTTTTCAGAGGATATTAAATTGGAATGTGTGTAATGTCAAACTAGTAACAAACCTTAAAGCAGAAAGTTTGAAATCGCAAAATTACACTAACGCGGTTTACAATGTGTGATAGAGCAAACTTCAGATAAGGCTGCACTAAACGTTGAATTATATATTTTATGTCAATCTTATAGCTAACATTAAATTGGGAAGTGTGTAATGTCAAACTTGTAAGAAACTTTGATTTGCAATGTTTGAAATTGCAAACTTCTAGAAACACGCTTTACAATATGCGTTAGACCAAACTTCAGATAATGTTGCACTAAACTTTGAATGCAAAGTTTATCATGTCAAACGTCCAGCAAACTTTAAATTGGAAAGTGTGTAACTTCAAACTTGTAACAAACTTTAATGCGGTAGAGCAAACTTCAGATAAAGTTGCACTAAACTTTGCATTGCAAAGTTCATAATCTCAAACAAGCAGCAAAATTTAAATAAGTAATTGTGTAATGTGAAATTAACAGCAAACTTTGATATGTAAAGTTTGAAATCCGAAACATTGAAAACGCCAAGTTTGTAAATCAAAGTTTGCTACAACATTTAAACAAACTTTAATTTGCTCCACAGACACGCATTTACATTATAAGTAAATTATCATCATGCATCATAATTTCTATTTTTTTTAAAAAAATAGTTATTCATAAACTGAGCTTAAACTTTAGTGTACTGTCATCTTGTGAGCTCAAAAGTACAGATGAGAAAGTTACATTTGTAGAATAAGAGAAAAAAATCAATTTTATAAATAAGTAATAGAAATAAATGCTTTAGTTGCACTCAATTTTTTTACTATTAGAGTATGACGCGTATGATTAAATTCTAAACAAATTAAAGCTTGCTACGAGGACGGTAGTAATTGTTATATATGTAAAACAACTCTAAAAAGATTGAAGTTGTTTTACTTCATTACACTATTTTTATATCATTCTTTTCAGGAAAAGAATTTTCACCGCCGCCGTTGCCCTAGCCTTCAATTTGCTTAGAGTTGTTTTACATTACAAAGTTCAAGCTCAGTATATGAGAAATTATTTAAAAAATATAGAAATTATGATGCAAGATGAAAATTAACATATAATGCGAATGGGTAGCTGTGGAGCAAATTAAAGTTTGTTCAAATGTTGTAGCAAATTTGGATTTACAAACTTGGCGTTTTCAAAGTTTCGGATTTCAAATTTTAAACATAAAAGTTTGCTGAAGTTTCACATTACAAAACTTTCTATTTAAATTTTCCTACAACGTTGACATTATAAACTTTGCAATTCAAGATTAGTGCAACTTTATCTGAAGTTTGCTCTGTCAGATATTGTAAAGCGTGTTGCTAAGGGTTTGCAATTTTCTAAATTCGCACATCAAAGTTTCTTACAAGTTTGGCATCACACACTTTCCAATTTAATGGTTGCTGTAAATTTGACATAAACTACACAATTCACACTTTATTGCAGCTTTATCTGAAGTTTGCTCTATCAAATATTGTAAACCGTCTTTTTGTAAGTTTGTGATTTAAAACTTTGCGCATTACAGTTTGTTACAAGTTTGACATTACACACTTTCCAATTTAAAGCTTGTTGGAAGTTTGACATTATAAACTTTGCCACTCAAAGTCTAGTGTAAATTTAACTTAAATTTGGTCTATCACATATTGTAAATCGTGTTTCTAGCAGATTTCAATTTCGAACTTTGCACATTAATGTTTCTTAGAAGTTTGACATTACACACTTTCCATATTTAATTTTTGTTATAAATCTGACAAACTATGCAATTCAAAGTTTACTGCAGCAGATTTACAATATAATTTGTTACTAGTTGGACATTAGATACTTTCCATTTCAATGTTTGCTGCAAGTATGACATTATATACTTTGCAATTTAAAGTTCAGTCCCTCTTTATCTTAAATTTTGTCTATCACATATTGTAAAACAGGTTTCTGTAAGTTAGAGATTTCAGATATTACACACTAAAGTTTGTTATAAGTTTCACATTGCCAACTTTCGAATTCAAAATTTACTTTGTGTAAGAAGCTTTTACTGGTCAATTGATACCATAAGCTATTGAATGAAATACTTACTCGTAAATCCTTATATCTCACATTTAGTTACTTGGATGTTGTTTTTTCTTCAGGAATTTATTATCTGTGTAGGCCTAACATCAGCTTATATATTTTTATTAATTTGAAAATTTAATGTGGTCGTAGAAAGAGCCATAGTAATATTTATACATTTCTATTCTCATTATTCTTTACATAATCTCTTCATCTCGATGTTGCTCTACGAACGTTTCTAAAATTGTTTGTAACATGTTTAACTATTCCCAGCTTGTAACAAATTTAACATCTCTTAAGAACAAAATTTTCACCCTTGGAATCTCATATTGGCTGTAAGTTTCGACCCATGTAATGTCAATATTGCTACAAACTACTTAATGTGGTACCTGACTTGTGCATGATATTAAATGATTATCAAATACAAGAGTCAAATGGTGCTTACGGTTTACTATTTCAATAAATAATAATAAAATGGTACATTCCAATTTATTATAAATCCCAAGATCACATCTCTACCTTTAAGAAGTTTCCGTTTAAGTACAATGATTAGAAAAGGGTGGCATAATATGGAAAATCGAAAAGCGAGTTACATGGATGTAATAATTTTCTACTTTATTTAAATCATGTTTTCAGTAAAAAAAAAGCTGAAGGTAAAGAATTATTCATTAATTTCAAAATTTTCGAGTCCTGCTATCTAGTATCAATCCTAATGTCTAACGAGAGCAGATATCTGAAAACTTTTTATATAGGGAAAAGTATAGACAAATCAATTGTTTTAATTTAAATTTTTGTAGTAATCTATTATGTAAATTACTTGTTTTAAAATTGTATCAAAATTAAATGAAATTCTTCTGATAATGGACACGAAAATGGGTGCAAACGTCCTTGCCAGTATGGCGTTCAAACACGTTTACAATGTAGTATTTAAAAAGTAGTCAATGTAGGTAAAGTAATTATGTGTTTTCAGCTATAACCTTTCCTACAATCAAGTTCAGCGTGTTACTCGGAATAAACGAAGGTGGAAAATAAAAGAATGAAAAAGTAGAATATTCTACGACCTCATAAAAGGAAAATTGTATTACTGAAAATAGGTATAATTGAATAGAAGTGTAATGTAGATGTCCTGTATGTACGTACGTTGTTTTGTGTAAGTGTATGTTATCTTCGTGTTAAATATATGTTTGTTATATAGTCCTTCACTTCACTATCTACTGCAACAGGCACTTTTCCAAAGGCATGATTAAAATATACCGTTTCCAATTAAATTCCGTTTTTAAAATGACACTAGGGAAGAAATGACTCATTTAAACAAATCCACCACCCTCACTAAAACAGTCTTCAAATTATAATAAAATTGAATACAAGAGCTTGTTCGTAAATACATAACGAAGTTGACGGAATGTAGGATTTAACGTTGAAAGTTATTTTCGTGAAATTTGTTTTCTTCGTATTTTCCGAACGTTCCAATCCATTCTCAGGGTAACAATAGACATCGAGTTACATGCATATAAAAGGAATATAGGAAGATAGAATGTGTGGTTATATGCACGAACACAATCTTCAAAATACGAAGTACGCTACTTTCTTTAAGAGGTTCTCTTCAAACAATAACGTTACTTAGCAAAATGTAAGATCTTTCTTAGGAGAAATAGCTTGTACACGTTTCAAATTTTGTTCTTATACTTGTATAACGAATGTAGTATTCTAGTCGTTGTAATTCGTCAACAGTAAAATAAATATATTCTATCAAAAACAAGAAAAAATTTAGTGAAGTATCTATGTAATTCTAAATTCCCATAATTTTCCGCAATTAAGTCACATTTACGACACAAGAGAAACGTCCCAGTTTGGGAAAAAAGGTCTGTATAATAAATTGCAAGGAATAAACATAGTAGTGAAATTCTGTTGCCAAAAAGGAAAACCAATAACTAGAGAGAGGAACTATTTTAAGAGATAATTTCCAAGATTTCATCTTATTGAAGACTACATTACTACTTCCGATTTAGAATTTGAACGAATAAGAAGGTAATGCATTCAGATTTTATGAAACCTAAAACCATATGCTTTCCTTCAAGAAGTTGTCCGTTAGTGGAAACATTAAAAAGACTCATAATACATCAAACAAAGAGTGACTTTCATAGATACAATAATGTTTACTCTACGCTATTCTTACTTTTAGTCCAGAAGCCTCTAGATAAAGAATTCTTCAATAGTTTCATCTTTTTACCGGTGGTGCTATCTAGTGTTATCGCAGAATATAAAGGATCTCCTTACATGAAAGAGAAAATAATGCCTTGAATATAGGAGAGCTTCGAAGGTAACATGTAACGGAAGTTGCTTCACTCTGCACGTGCTAATATCATGTTTGTAGCATAATATTTATTATTAATAATTGCTTTTAGCTTTTCCCCTTGATTATCTTACAATAGTGATCATGAGAAGGCTTACTGAAACCTAGGATGTATATAAATAGGCAGGAAGGGGGAAACGTCCAAACGAAGCTGGGGGACGTTATCTGCAAATCCCCCGATTAACGTTGAGCATACTCGAAAGTGTTAATATTATCCCAAAGCGTAACGCGTGTTTCAATTGACTATTCACCCATATCGCAAGCAAAGCAAGGAGCGCAACGCAAGTAAGTTTGAAAACCAGCCCTTTAGAAAACATCACGTGTTTCAATTTTTACAACACGTAATAAAACTACTCCATGAAATGCCAGGGAATAAACATACTACTAAAATTGTTTTTCCAAAAAGGAAAACCATTAAATAAACAAAAGGAACTATTTTAATTAATAAATAGTGAAATAAGTGTTCACTGCTGTTTACGATTTTTAATTTCAACGAATAAGATTGTGTTGGTTTCAGGTTTTATGATAGTTAAAAATCTGTTTTCCTTCAAGAATTATACATTATAGTGAAATCATTAGAAAAGACTGTCATAGTATATTGAATCAAAGAGTGACTTCCGATATGATAATTTTGTAGTCTACATTATTTTCCCTTCTACTGAAGAAGCTTCTGGGTAAAGAATTCCTCAATACTTTCATCTTTTTAGCGGTGATGCTATCTACTGTCAATTGCGATATATAACAGCAAATCACAGCTGGAAAAAATTTTTGTACTATATTATCGGTAACAAAAAATCACTAAGATGTTTTCCGTAAAGTAAAACATCTCTTTCTTACACGATAGAGGATTAAATTGTAAAAATGAACACAAATGAACTCATTGTAGCGTTACATTTTCTAAATTGTTCTACTATCTCTCTTCTTCTAGACTTTCAAACGCGATCTTACTGCGCTGACGTTAACTTCACGTTATAGTGGACTTTGTAGAGTAATACACCCTGCTCTCAAGGAACATACTGTACAATACAGCGCAGAATATGCTCGCTAGATGACAACGGGAGATTTATTTAGTTCTTTATTACAGAAATAGGGGGAGACATTAATTGTAAAGGGGGCACATATCCCGATTAGGGGTGTGCATACGCAAAAGTGCTGATAATATTATCAGAAAGTGTAACACGTGTTTCAAGTGGCTATTCACTGAAATCAAGAGCAAAGCATGTAAGTAATGTAAGTGTTTATGAAAAATCATTTGGTGTGTAGGTAATTGAAAAACGTGCTTTTTCCTCCTTTATTCTTCAAATCACAAGTAAAGCAAGCAACACAACGCAAAGAAGTTCTCAGTTAACTGAAGTCATTAAAAAGACTGTCATAATACGTCAAATCAAAGAGTGACTTTCATAGATACAATAATTTTTACTCCACTTTATTCTTACTTTTAGAATATAAATGAACAGAAATAAATTGATTGTACCCTCACATTTTTTATAAATTCGTTCTGCCATCATTCATTTATACTCTAAAACTAGTACACAGCCGCTACGATAGTATATATTCCTCTAAAGAAAAATGGAGCTCAGGAAGTTAGCCTAAAGGTTCATTGTTTCAAAGGATGCGTTGCGCTTTTCAAAATTTGTTACACTCTAAGTTTTGCTGCACTATGAAACCTAGTTTTACCAAAAATATTTTCCAATAACAAAACAATAAATGCCTTGTACTCCTGTAGGTTGCCACACATATGCGTGTTTAATGATTTTATTAATATGAAAAGCCAAATATAGTAAAGCTAAATGAAGCATGGAAAAAACTCAGTAGATGGCGCGGACGTTTACCACATAAATAATTTAAGCAATTTAAAAGATTAGAGGATTCTTTTGATTATTTTTTTTGTATGTTTAAATACTATTAAGCATATATTATACCTGTATTAAGCATAAATTAATCAGAAACATGTTTAAACGATCTTTTCTATAACAGATATCAGCTACAGCACGTATTTATCATACTTTCGTATTGTATAAGAGAAGCTGAAAACTCACTGGTTGAACTGAAGAGACGGCATAACCGTCTGCGGAAAATGTACGACGACGACTCCTCACTGATTGATTGGACTGAGCTGGCAAGTCAATGACAAGCCCCGTGTTTGTACCACTATTGCCAATTGTTTTTGATATCCTTCCTATGTCATCATCCTTCGTCTTTTCTCGCCACATCGGAACAAATATTGTGGACCAGACTCATCTAGCCAAGGGGTCACAATTTTTGTCTGAGGTGGAATAAGTGTTCGACACCTGGGCTGCTATACCCACGGGTGGCCCTAACTTGATTGTTTCATAATTTCATCATCATCGACCACTGCAATGGACAAGGACACGACTACGGGTCAACACTCAGGACTTCCGCAATTGATATCTGGACCGCCTAACTATTCTACATTAGGAGCCATTCCAAGACTAAGAGTCAAGGAAAACAGTCATCTCGATCACGCTCTCGATCACCGGCAAATCTCCACTCTGGACGCAGCACATCACAATCACCGCCTTCCAAAAAGACTCATACAATTATTGAATCAGAATCAGAGGAAGAAAGTCAAGTGGACATAACAAACCAAAATGACTTTCAACGGCTTCCAACACCTGCAGCAACAACACTAATATTTTCACATCAGCTTACCAATTTTGATATGAAATTTCAAAATGTAAAACTACTCTGCCAGCAACTGACAAAATGTGTACATCGCGAAAGAATCGTGAGTATCATTACAACAAGAAATGACATCATAATACAGTCTACCGACACTGATTTTGCAACCACCACACGCAATAAACATAGCTTTGAAATATTTGAAAAAAAAACCAGCAAACTTGACAAGACAAGAAAACCGGTCAAATCGTCAAGCACCACCACCACGCAAAACACTGACATTATCAGAAGTCATCCGAGGAGTAGAACCCACAATCACAGACGAAGAAGCAGAGTCAGAATTAAAAGATGAAGACCACTTGATCGTTAAATGTATCTGCATTAAAACCAAAACTGGAGGCCGAACGTACATGATTCGGGTTTTGAATAACAGGGAAGAAACTATAGACGAACTTCTTGCCCGCGGCGCTTACATCTACAAGAGACGTTACAGGGTACAACCCTCACACTCACCTCCGCCTCTGCCAATAAGATGTGAGAAATGGCAATTATACAATGCATATACAACAGCACAATGTAAAATAACATCAAGTGCGGATACTGCTCCGGTTCACATCCCACTAAAAACTGTACAAACATGAAACAGACAGCCAAATGCACAACATGTAATGATAGCCATCCAACCTTCAGTTGTAGATGTAATGCCAGACCTGCCGCACAACCTGACAAACCAGAATTAATAGCACCAATCCGGACCGCTGAAACCGAAACCCAGACTATACCTCCAATTACTTCTGTATAACAAACAATCACGATAAACCAACTCTTGACATTCATAACCGTTGTCCTGCTAAACATTCACCCTTTCCAAAGACACCATATCCTTGCACAAATTCAATATGCAGCCAAAACTACCTTACATGTCGCCTTTAACGCTACATATTCTGGACCATACGCTCATTTTCATGCAAGTGCCGAAACAGCAGTATAAATCATTCCGTACAGACCAGCACAAAATGTATACAATTATGGATTTAGTGTTTCTATTTATAAATATCAGATCCATACTCACGCATAAATCGTTATTTGAACACCTGCTCCTTGGGTAAGATGCTCATGCATTTTTACTAAACGAAACACACCTAAAACTAAATTTAATTTGCAAAATATCACGTTTCACCATGTTTCGTCTAGATAGCACTATACCAGCACAGAGAGCAAACGGAGGTGTCGCCATAGGATGTTTGCAAAATAGCCTACCGTCAATACACTGTAAACACCCCAAATCTACCTGAATACCTCATCACTACCTTAGACTATAAACAGATATATAGCACTCTCGCTACAATTTATGTAAGACCTGGTCATTCCATCCCCAACTGATTCTTTACTTACATCTCAAACCACTTATGAACCTACATAATTATGGCCGACATAAACGTACACTGCCGACCTGGTCACGAAAAGCAAGACTTCAAAGTTTGCATAACCTTACAAAATACAGGAACAATTTACCATATCCCTAAACCAACCAGACCATGTTCCAATACCACTCCAGGCAAAGTCATAACCTCAACCAACATCAGCCATAGATGCACCTTAGACATACTAGATCTGATAGGCAGTGATCATGCACAGATTAACTTTTAGAACAACCTCCAAACCATACTGACCAAACGTGCAATGCGCAACCACAAATCACGCTACCATTTTGGTCGCGCCGACTGGAACAAATATAGACACTACATCGAATCACAAGTTGAAACCCTGACAACACCAGAAAACGAGAGCGAACTTCATCATAGTCTAGACAAAATCACGACATCAATCGAAGAAGCATCGGAGAAATACATCCAAACTACCAAAGTTCACAATTTCAGACCTAGCTTACCACCACAATGCCTATCCGTCATCAAACGTTCAAGAGAACTCTATCGAGACTGCCAACGCACTCGTAACCCAGAATCTCTCAGACTCCATAGACGCCTATAAAGAACAGTACGAAATTATTTGAAGGCTTACAAACTCAGACAATGGATAAAAACCTGTAATAATCTAGCTGACAATACACATCCCGCTAAATTCTGGCAACGTTTTAACACACACAGAGGCAAATACTCCAAACCACAATATCCCTTACTATACCACGACGAAGCACTTCATACTGACAAAGAAAAAGCCCATGCACTTGCTGATTACTTACAATAAATTTCACCCCTCAGGTTCCCTTCAACCCATTACGACAGAATCCTGCAGACAGAATTAACATCTCTTCTCCTCATCTACAATCAAGTCAAAATCACACACTTCCTGACCACCCACTGACAGCTCCCATCATCCCCGAGGACATCACCCATGCCAATAGTAACAAATGAAACTCCGCACCGGGCCATGACAAAATTACCTATCGTCACCTCAAGGAATCCCCACTTATCCTTCTCAATCTTCTCGCCACAATATATACCTTCATCCTCCGAACAGACTACATCCCACCAAAATGGAAAACCTCGAAAACCTTGTTATTTCTAAAACCTAAAAAGCCTCCAAATTCCGTTTCTATCTATAGACCAATACATACCCTATGTCTAAGTAAAACCCTTAAAAAAATCCTAGTAAAACGCCTCCATGAAGATTTACAGTCCCATAACCTTCTCCCTCTACATCAAGCCGACTTCCGACCCAACTTCAGCATTACCGACCAACTCCTTCGGCTCACCAACCAAATCCCTTCCTTCCTGTTTAACCAACCCTCTTCGATGAAGAAAAATCATTTGACAAAGTATGGCATCGAGCACTTCTCTAAAAATTACAGATCTCTCATCTCCCTGTCACTTACCTCCGTTTCATTTTCAACTTCATCTCTTCCAGACTCGCCTATATCAGTATCAATAATAGTCTATTCCATCCCATATTCCTACATTGCGGAGTAGTACAAAGATCAGCCCTATCGCTACTTCTTTACATACTTTTCGTTGCAGACCTCCCTCCCCTTCCTCACAATATACAAGTTTTCCAATACGCAGACGACACCGCTTTTCTCGCCCTGAGTACCACAATTCAACACACCAATAGGACAATGAACGACGCAATCAACTCCTTCACCTCGTGTTGCAGTAAATGGGGTCTCACAATAAACTCCAATAAAACACAGACTATCATCTTTCTCTCCCACAAAACGCAGATCTAGAGTTCGACGTCACCCCGAGAAACTGAATCTCACTGTCCTACAAGAACGCATCAAACCATCAAATCAGGTCACTTACCTAGGCATAGTTTTGGACAAACATATTACATGGCGCCCACACTTGTAGACCGTCATTACAAAAGCCAGAAAATGACTAACTCTCCTTAAAAGACTGACCGGAACAACATGAGGAATCAAAGTTATCTCAGTTATAAATACATATAAAGCATTTCTCCGACCAGTGTTGACATACAGATTTACTGCTTGGATTAACGCATCCCATGACGTCTACAAGAAACTAGAAATCCTACAACTACAACTTTACGACAGAATAATTTTTCCTCAGCTGCTTTATCATCTGGAAACACTACGTCTAAAATACATAAGGCAGCGCATGACACGCAACATCCTTTACTTATCGACATCATCCAAACACAACAAAACGTCAACAAAACAATAACAATACACTACTCTCAACACTCCTTACCATATACCATTATACATTACCACCCGACGACCCAGAAGAAGCATTCATTCATCAACTTTGATCATTCCATCTGCCACATCACCTTTCACCTTCATATATTGCACAGTAATTATCTTGAACTAACAGAGCTCTCATCTGTCTGCATCACGGTCTAGAGTAGCTCCTAGATCAGAATAATATCAATCATCTGTCTCTAATTGTGCCAAAGTGTTGTGACGTCTAGTACACATCACCTTTATCACATCACCAACATCATCCAGATCTGATTTCCCCCCCCCCCACCTATATGAATGATATGAGGAAAACTCATAAAGACCAGATAATAAAAAAAAATAATAAAGTTTAATGATACAACAAACCCACTTAGCCAATCCACTTTCAATATATCCTTACATAGTTCAGTTTACCTTTCCTTCCCATATAGAGGGTGTAGACCTCTGGGGAGCTAGCCGCGACTGGCATTAAAAAAACTCACTGATTCAACTTCACCCAGACTAACTGAGAATCGTTAGCGTGCTAACGAGGACCTAGTATAGCAAACGTACGAGCGAGAACAGCGCGTATACGTCTCCATTGGGACTGACGGCGCTTTCACAGTGTCGGTGAGTGTGAGCTAGCCAGAGATATCCTGCAGTCATCGCACAGTGACTGATCATCATCCATCTATAATTTACATGTTCATTCTTCGTCATCACAGTGGCTGGCCTGTCACTAGTGATCACCGTATTCATTTCAGTCTGGCTACTGATCATCATTGTAATCTATTATCATTCAAGACCATGCTACGAGAAAATCAAACTTCAGGCGAACATACTCTTCCCTTTTTTTCTGTGCTTCAGATACCAGCTCCGAACAGTTCATTAACCTCTCTGATTCCGAAACAATTCACAACTGAACTTCTGGACATCAACTAGGTTCCATATTCTCGTTTCTACTGACCAACTTTGATTCCAAATTCAGTACACCAAGGCTTCTGTTCCAGCAGTTGATCAAATATGTTCCAAGAGAAAACATCTCACAAATAGTACCAACCCATAATGGGATCATCAACAAGTCAACTGACATCAATTTCGCTAAAACAATAAGAAACAAACATACCTACGAGATATTTGGAGAAGAAGCCAAACTCACATCGATGGAAACTAGGTCAGTCTAACTACCACTGCCTCGACGTAGAGCACTCATGTTGTCGGTCCTAATTCGCGGAGCCGAACCTGACCTATCCGACACTGAAGCAGAAAACGAATTAAAATCTGAAGGACACACCATCTTAAAGTACCTACGAATCAAAACACAACAAGAAACAGCCAGTTACATGATACGAGTACTGACAACACATCAACCAACTATA
>JAGDQP010043993.1:0-14466 GCA_022664845.1 Lepisma saccharinum | reverse complement strand
GAATTTACACAGACGACCTGCCTCGTTTATATAGAAATGGCATCAATGAAGTCTGTGCATACGGATAAGACTTCATCCCATACGTCTTATTCTACTCGTGACTTTCTGCAACAGATGGCTCAAGACACCGGCATTCAAGCTATTCCATTTCACGATTTACCAGTGAAGTCACCAGATGCCAGTCCTATGGATTTCCGTGGGTTTGGCCTACTGAAAAGGACACTTTCATCTCGTCGTGTCACCACTCTTCGGAGCCTGTGGAAAGCCTGTAAGGAGGAATGACAGAGCACTCCATTTCCTGTACTTCGTCGTAGCCTTCTACAATGGAAGTTACGGTCCAGGCCTATTGCCAAGACACATGGTGATCACATTGAGGTCAACCGATAGTGGTCCCGTGGATTTTCGTAAGGTAGGTGCTAGTTCAAAGTAGGACATAACGTACGCCGATCGACCTTCTGTATTCATACTATAGCAGGGTGTCGACTAGCCTGGAATTCAATTTTGTGTCTGGAAAACCTGGAAAGAGTCTGGAATTGAAGTAGAAACCTTGATTTTCTTAAAGTTGTTATTTTTAAGTTCAGTTTTCACTTCATAAATATCTACTTTGTAAATATTTAGAAGAAAGAACCGGTATTGAACTGGTAAATTTAAGGTCACAGAATGAGACACTTTCTAAAGGCCATAAAATAAATTCAAATTCAAATGAGGCACTTAAATTAAATTTCATATTTGTAAGAACTTCTTCAGAGACTCTTAGACTTGTTGTAAGTACGGATGTAGCGACCCCATGTCTTTTTTTTTTTTTTTTCTGGGTGGGCTAATATGATTACGTACTTCGATTATGTTACACTGGGTTCCGAAGTTACCTTAACTTTAATATAACTTCCTGAAGTATTTAAACTGGTTTTATTTATTGTGTTTAGGCATCTTTTTCTAAGGTTGGACTTCGTGCTATTTGGGGTAAGTGACAAAATAATAAGTGATTGAAGACACACATTATGGTACGGAGGACAAATCTATCATTACAATTACGTAAAATTGTAATCGTCCTCAACGGTAAGAAACAGTTACTTACGTGGAGACGTCTTTTGCCTTCAGCGCCAACGATTTTTATGTAAATAGCTTTCTTTTTTCTATATTTGAGTGTAATTAAAGAAGAAAATACAATATAAAGAGATTAGAAATTAAGCTGACAAATTTAAAAAGCACTGTTATGTTTGTACGTTACCACATTCCGTTTTTTTGGAAAATGAGTCATGAATAATTGTGTTAAATGGTGAGTCTACACTAGTCCAATTTCATGTGCGTGCACCCGAGTCCTGGCATGGGTGTGGATCTTAACAGCTAAAGGCGAACCGTGACGGGCCGAAGTCTACAGTTACTAGACTGGCCCATACACAAATCAAGTTTACCAAGTTTTTTGTTGACTCCTTCCTTCAACCAAATGTTCAAGCACTGCCTACCTACGTAACCCCTACCACCTATTAGAAATTATCCGTAAATTACCGCGTCTTTCTTCTGACGTACTGCTTTGTACCATAGATGTTACTTCCTTGTATACCAACATTCCTCATGCCCATGACTTGGCAGCTTTGGAATTGTTCAAAATACTTCCATTCAGTTGCAAATTGCAAGCTGCGCCAAACTTGGCATAAACATTATTCGACGCTATAAAAAGTACTGTGCGTTTTCACGTACCTAAGCACTGCAGTTATCAGTGTTGCCAACCTATTTTATAAAAATTAATGCTTGCGTGGCTAAAATTATATCAAAGGACTAGGGCCTTCGCGATTGTTAGTAGAATCGCAGCTCTAACTGTTGTTTATTTGTTTTTTAATTTTACCGAAAGAGAGGTAATCGAAAGTACATTAGGTAAATGCTACGATTATATCTTACTTGTCTACATGTAATGAATATTGTACTCTTAGACAAGATATTAAATAATTTTCTCTTTTTTCAGAATCTGAAGTGCTTATGTATCCAAGCACGAGATAGACGTGTATCGGTACATGATGTAATTAATCTTAAAAAGAAATACCCTGTAGTGGATTTCAATTGTGATTTCCTTCTGCAGCATCCAGTCTACATGGATCAAAAAATACGCCACTTATCTTTATCGCTTCAGGGAGAAGTTGCAAGGTACGTGTGCTTTTCTATACATAAGTAGGTATCTTTAGCAGTGCGTTTCCACTACCTTTACTGTGTTCCATTCTCACTGGACTTGAATGAAATGTTGTAGAGATGGCTCTAAATTCCAGATTCCAATTAGCATGGTCCTGCACTGAAGTTTCTTTTCTTAGACTTCTTACGTTACGATAACTAAAGTTAGTGACAATTAGTTTTAATTATTGTGGATTACATTAGGTTAGACAAGCTTTGTTTGGTTTGACCCTATTTATCCTAAACTGGATTTGTTCACACATGTTTAACCCTCGTGTACTATTGCGTTTAACCCTAGCTATTTCCCAATCTCGGTTTCCGCAGATTGTACTCCAATGCATTTTTGCTAAATGATGTAGGCGGGGAAACAGGTAGAGTCTTGAGTATTCGTATTAATAAGCATCGTCACGTTTGCGTCATCAACAAACGTGATGCTCCTGTCCTCTTACACATGCAGTCACACAAGAATAATTTAGGTATCTCCTTCCACGCTGCTGCAATACACATTCTCCTCACAACAACCAACACGCCACCTGTGGGACGGGGCCTTTATTCAAGGTTTGAACCTGACCGAAACCTTCAATAACTCTATACCTCCCGTGTACACAGCATTTTCAATGTACATATAATTCCACGATTCTGTCCTGAAACTTATTCCAAGCTCCTGAAACTTACACGATACACAGTAGTTAATTGTTCCATGCTTGATGCGTCGTCCGCTACGCGGTGCCACCATCGCCTTAGTCTTTTATTCACTCTGCATGTTGTGCTCTTCGTTTAATTCTCTCGTCATGAATACATACGTTTTATAGTGCGAAGTATATAAAGTAACTTCTCTATGACATTATTATATGTTTATTTGTGTTCTCGTCTGGAGCAAATAAGCTGTAAGTTCCTTCCTTTTTATCTTAGATTTAGCAAAGATTGCCCTTCCGGCTTTCTTGGTCTTAGTGGGGATCAATACAGTGGTTAATTTTGTTGTTAGCAGTCAAATTTAGAAATTATGATTCCCATTTTTATATTCGCTTTAGTTAGAAATCGTACGAGTAGTGTTTTCCTCTACCTGTATATTTATAATGAAATTACTGTGCTACAATAACCCTTTGGTTCTGTGACTGGTGAATTTTGAACTCAAAAACAGTACATAGTGTGTAGGTACTTTTTCTTGGCCTTATATGGTTGAACCATTGTACGATACGTTAAATGTTTGTGGCCGCAGCTGGTAAAATAACGTCACGAGAAGGGAAAACATCGAATGTTTAAATTATACAATTTGAATTTGACGAAAAGTAAACTATTCAACCGAATTGGACCAAACTTTGATATATTGAGCAGTCGTGAAGATAAGACTGAGAAAAGGTTTGAATTTTGTTTATAAAATCATATCTTTCAGAGTGAGGTACTAGGATCTTTGTTTCTAAAGGAAATACATAGACTGGCTTTTGATAAGGAGGGTTTAATGAATAATAAGAATATTATTAGAGCTCTGTTGAGGGATGTTAAAAGTAAACGAACAGCAGGATTAAGACCGTACCTTCATCGCTGATGTTGTTGCTTAGGCTGGCGCCGTGCCTTAGGATTGAAGAAAGTTCCTCGTTACTCTCGGACAGCTCGATGAGTGACAGACTTACAAGGACTCGTGTCCTCGGCGAATGATGATAGGCGTAAAACAGATAAATTATAACTGTCTCTTAAATCTTAGAAAATAGTCCTTCTGCCCTCTCAAGCATCCCTGTCCGTTCTTTTTATTATCCTATTTTGCTGTGTTGTTCATTCGAAGTTTGTTAGGTATCTTATAATCTTATGTAATTTTCCTACAGCTCGACAGTGCTCTACTTACGTCATTTACATAATACTTGACATACATTAAATAGTTGGCATATTTCAGAAGTTGCATGAACAGTCTTATTTACAGTAACAACTTACGATTCTTAATAGGTTTCTCAACATATTCACATCTTAACAATATTGTAAACAAAGATTAATCAGACATATATTGTATATGTGCCGCAGGGAATTATTTAGGAAACACGGGATTTCTTTTTTGTTTAAAAAAAACAAACTATTTAACCACCTTTTGGTGGGTTATGTATAGTGATGAATAGCGGAAATTTTCCCAATGGGAGGGTAAATATTGGGTATTCTCCGCAAGCTTGGACTGTATTTTCTTCCAATTTACTATTTTTTTTCTTACAGTTGTAGTATTTTAAGGTTAAGAAATCTAAAATATCTTTTTTTTTTTAAAAATAAAAAACTTTATTGAATAAAACAGTAAGTAAAATGTTTACTTGAAGCTTCAATTTATTAATGTTAAATTAATGAATGTGTTTCACCATTCGAACTGTTGCACATAATTTGCAAACAGAGGATTTTTTTGTTATGGAAACATTGAAGAACAAGCCAATGAAAAGGGAAAATCTTATATTCAAATCTCAATTCTCTTTTATTCAGTTATTAAATATAAAAGATCTCAATCTTCCAGTTTGGGAAATTTTCTCCAAAGATATTTTCCCGTTTTTCTTGTTGTTGTTTTTTTCGTATCACTAGTTACTTTTCGAAATTTTTATGATATTTTCTTTTACTACGACTGCAACAGGGATTACTGATTTATTTACTACAATTGAATCGGTGAGATTAAGAAGGATAATATTCCACCTGACGTTAGTTTTGGTAAACTAAAATGAAAGCTGTTTTGCGGTGAAACTAATAACCTATAATTGCAAAGTTATAACAGCAGACCAAAGAACATTGCGTAATTATAAGTTCTGGTTTTGACCATTAGTTTAGTCGCAAAACATTTTTTTTAGTTTACCAAAAGGAACGTTAGGTGAAATATTATCTTTCTTAATCTCACCGATTCAGTTACAATCTGTATAGTAACAAAATAGAAATTAACAATTGCGATTTTCCGTTTATAAAGCTTTCTGTAAATAAATAAATAAATAAATAATAAAAAAAAAATAACTAGGGCAACTATTTAAGTGATATTTCTTGGAATGCCGTAAAAAGGTTTTCAGCATAACACTCCAAAACTAGTCGAAACAACACTACAAAGAAGACAAGAAAAATTAAAAGTCTGCAAAAGAAAACTTAATTACAAAATGTAGACATGGTAGGTTACATCCTCCTCGGGTATTCTAGGGTGAAATTAGTCTTTGATCATGTTTATTTACAACAAAACTCTCAGATAACCTCAAAATATTCAACTATAACTTTTAAAACATATTTTATACCTATCTGAACTCTTGAAGGGTATGCGTGTGTTACAATATCCTTCAAAACTTAGTTTATAATTCGTTACTCGGGATGATTATTAGTGGTGTATCGTTAATGCCAGATCCTTTTAAGCAAACATAGCTTACCCCATTTGTTTCGATCTTATTTTAATTTTCCTGTCCAGTAACTTCCTTTTCTGCAGGGGGTGATCAAACAGAAAACGTCCAAAATTAGCTACATTTGTTCTGTTAATGATTTTTAATGGTTCCAGCAGAAACAGTATATTTTAAAGTGACCAAGTGTCTCATATTTTGCAGGACAGTCCTGTATTTTATGGATTTGTCCCTGGAATGTATTATTTCCGTCGTGACACCCCATTGTCTCTTATTTTGAAGAACGTGTCCTAAATTGTACATTTTTTATATATATATAAATTCACTCCGTAGAGAATTACAAGTACATTTGTAATATAAACCTATCTTACTGATTAAAATTTTGAGTTAAAATCGTAATTTTTAACATATCTGCTATTGTCAAAGATACGCAGTTGAGTAATCAGAAATCTCTAATAGTCAAAACGAACAACGCTGAATTGGATTACCATTGCTTACTCCACAAATAATAAACTCACCAAATTAGTGACCTCAATTTTGCAAGTCAAAGACCGTTGTATCATTACTGAAAGCAAAAGGTAAGGATCGGGCTAAGGAAGGGGATGACAGTCGTTAAGATGATCAGTAACAAAATAACTGTGATACTACAGTTCCTCTTTCAGCTTCTTGAGCTGGCATGTTGACCAACATTGCGATTTTTTAATCCGTTTTTCATTCCATTTGTACTACCATTGTGGCTCTTCCTTTGACTGATTCATCTAGATCAGCGAAATCAGTAGGATCGTTATAGAAACAATAATCGCTAATTACCTTAGTTTTTCGAATCGGCACTGGAGAGGCACGAAGGTTCCAGTTCTGTTTCTATCCGTACTGGTAGAGGTCTTGCGAAGTTTCCTACTGTTTTACATTCAGTAAGGCATTGAAAGCGGAAATCAATCGCCTTTTAAGTTACGACTATCAGTTTTAACTGTTGGATTGTTTATGTGATAAAGAAACATAATTGCTTAATAGTTTTTTTTTTATTTGTTTTCGACATGTGAGTCAGATGGATGATGCGAGATGAGATTATACTTGATGGAATCATGCAAATTTTCAGACAAACCCAAGTTTGCTTCCCCTTCCCCTATTCTGACATGGTACCTTCATCTGAGGCCCTTTCCTCATATTTTCCCCTACCATATATGCATGAGCCATAGATGCCTGAAGGCTATAAATAAATTCAATTTAGACAAACCTGAAGCAATTTTGAAAGTTTTTTTTTGCGTTTGTGATGTATTCTTTAACCTTAGTTTTAATATTTCTTTTGGTTATGCCAAGGCACATAGTTTCACACTTCCAAGTATTTTCATAAACACCTGAAGAATCAAGGTTGTCAGTACATAAACTTCTGAATCAGTGCGGATTTGTCTATACATTTTTGTAGGGAAGTGGGGTATAATACTGTTGTGATTCCGTACTGTGTAAAGAGAAGTTTTAAATTTTGCCTGATTCGGGGATGGATCGGTGATTTAGGGTAAAAATTTTATTTGGAACCGTTAAAAGAGTTCGTATTTCATTAAAGGTTTTCTTACTGATTTGTGCCAATCCTGTAGTAACATTTTGCTGCACCCTTTCTTTAATGCCAATTAGAATTATAAAGTTTGTTTCTTTGTTAAGATGTTATTTTTGAAAACGTAATTTGTATTCTCAAAGGAAGGCATTTTTCTATACATTCGCTTGGTGGTGTGAAGTAACTGGAATAGAAGTAGTGTAAGTTACACAAGCCGTTTTTCTGTGCACTCTGACCGTAGCTCAGTTGGTAAAACTTGGCTTAGCAATCGGAAAGTCCTGGGAACGATCTTGGAGTTTTTCCAAGATTTTCTTGGAGTCACATCAGGGAGATGCCGGAATGGTACTTACAAAATTAGACCCTTGCTCACTACTTTGTAACATCCTCTTTCGCACGCTGTTTCGACCTTGGCCTGAGATGTCCAGAGGCCATAAATAAAAAAAATGTAGACTCTTGTTGAAATTTGTTACGATTGTAGGTAGACGGCACCTTCTCTATTTCGGCAGACGTCGGTATGGACCAAAGTGAAACGAGTAATTCGGCTAGAACTCAAGAATTTGTCGGTTAACTTCGTTCTGTGGACGATGATCAGAACTAGATCTTCAATTGGTTTAAGATATTCGCATATTCTGCCTGTAATGTATGTGTTGATTTGTTGCTATCACAGTTTGTTTTAACTGAAAATGCAATATGAAATGACTTTGAAACAAAATATACATTTCTTACTTATACTTCCTTAATTTTGGTCATGATTTTCTTTTGACACTGCGTTAACAACGCTGTCAGAACGATACGTCACGTAGCGGGAACACTCTTTCGGACTGTCCGTATAAATTTTCTTTTGTATGACGTGTATCCGTTGGCGGATGTGCGAAGCTTGGAGTAATATGCCCAGTAAAAATTACGTTATCTGTCGTTTAATCATTATTTTGCTTTACTCCCGTTTCTCCATTCCTTTCTCCCATACAGAAAATACTTCGTTTTATCTTGTGAAACAAGCCAACTTTCTTCGCCAAACCTTATACCTATTGTCAGCGTTTTCTCATTACACGCTACTTACAACTAACTTCTGTTTGTGTGCCTACTAATGACTGCGATTGACCAGCCGATTCCATTTTTGTGGATTGCTGTAGTCTTTAGTTATGTATGTTTTATTATTATTCAAGTACTCAGTGTGTCTGAAAAGTTGGAAGACAAAAAATCTAAAATATAGGCAAATTCCGATATCAACTTGTTACAAAATAACACCGACCAAAACAATTTACGAAATTTCCTGACATGTTGTTAATGTCCTTTTCGCTTTGAATGCGGCTAGCTAAAATAAGGTCGATAGAGCAATTATAATAACTATTTCTTTTTGTTTCAAGGGGTTCAATTATCTGTCGTAACATATATCCATGTATAACAAACTTAATTCTTTAAGTTTGTCTACACAACTACGTAAATTCAAAAAAAATAGCTCCTAATTTATGATTTGACATGAAAACTTCAAATATTTCATCCCATGAATGCAATTTATTTGTTCAATTGCGTTCAGTACTAATTTCAGCTATTTTGTTTTATTTGCTTCATAATTAATATATCTTACAGAAATAGTTAAATACTTCTTCCATCATATTTCTTGTGGCTTGAAAGTATTCTAAATTCTTTGTAAGAACAAATTCTTGTTTTTCATTCTTTCTGGCTTCTGTAAAAAACAAAGATCTTCCATTACTCTATTTTATTTTACATCGAAAACGAAAAGGTTAATGGCCACAACTGTTTTATACTCAAATCAACTTAACTTTGTTAATTTCGTAGTCATTGTTATAGACTTGGCAATTAGCTAATTATCATTATAAAGAAATAACTTGTTGCTATTTATATTACAAATATTTCACAAGCACAAGTTATAATCAACAACACAATTATAGAATACCCTACAATGTGAATAAGGAAAAAAGTATAGACCATTGAGGGTGTATAAATGCTTCGTTTCGGCACTGTAGACTCCAATAGCAGACTTAAGAGCTTGATATGTCGAATACTATTAACAATAGAACTGAGGCGGCATAGTATCCTCAAAAGACTTGAGACCTGCCCTATCTAAAAATGCATATTCGATAATTGTTCAATGGGGGTGCTAGGGATTCCCCAAAGGAAATAGAGGATTCCCATAAATTCCTTAAAGTAAATTTGTGTCGAAATAGGCACGAATGGGACTACTTTCCAGCAAGTAACAATAATTCGTTTAAGCCAGTTCGATATCTCAAACAGATTTCCTTTGCGGACCGATTTTTCAAAAAATATACATTTTTGCTTAGCAACCAGCAGTAAGAAATATACATTTCACACAAGCTTTTGGTGTTTTTATCAGTAAAAGAGACTGGCAATGCCCGGTTGGATGTCTTATCATCTTTACTCATACGACAAGTCATCTTACTCGTGCTTATTTCGACCCACTATTTACCCCAGAGAATGTTTTGGAATTCCCTACTTGCTTTGAAGAATCCCTTGCGCCCCCATTGCACAATTTTGGAATCCGCATTTTTGGATAGATCAGAACTCAAGTCTTTGACGGCAGCATGCCGCCTCAATTCTACTGTTAATGGTATCGAAAATACCAAGCTCTAAGGTCCATTTTCCCACGCTTTCGATAGCCTATAACGCCGAAACAAAGTATTTGTGTACCCTGGACGGTCTCCTCTTATTTTATTGTCTGGAATCTCGTGAGTTGGTTTGTTGGTGTTATTTTGTAACCTATATATCAGGATTGTTAATAATCTTTTCACCTTTCGACGCATACATTAGAACGGCTTTTCAGTCATTGAAAGCTATTATAATACTCCTTTTCCGAAATGGCCTTTACCTGACACGTTACATTCTTTTGGATCGTTGGTCCATCAAGAAAACACTAATAGACACAATTTTATTGTGGGAGATAGAAACAAGTTTGCCGGGGCCAGGTCAAGTAAGTACGAGGGATGGTGGATCACAATGACCTGTCGTTTAGTCAGAACGTGACAGACGATCGTGGCTGTGTGGAGGCGCATTGTCGACCAAAATACACCAGTTAAGCTGTGCTTATTAGGTTCCAATCATTGCAAAATCCGTTTTAAAATCTCTGGATAAAATCCGGATTTCATAGTTTTGCCTGATGGCACAAATTCGTCGTGAATCAGGCATCGCAAGTCAGAGTACGATGAATATTATGTTCACACTTGATTGTTGTTATGCACTTTCGATGGTTTGATTGGGCTCACCCACACAAAAACTGACATTTCGTTTGCACGTCACACATGAAACACCATATTTCGTCGCCGAGTACAACCATCTTTAGAAATTCTGGGTCCCTGGCTGCAGTTTCAACAAAATTACAACAGTTCTTCTGTTCAGGGGTCAGATGTGCGCAACGATGTGGGTCCAAACCTTTCTGCGCTTCAGGTCTTCGTGTCGGGACGGGCGTAAGCTATAGTGCTATTACTGCTCATACAGTTAATTTTATCTTATCAGGTCTTCGTGAATTTTATGGAAAACACTATATTTACCAATATTAAAATGTTCATTTACCGCAAGAAGGCTCAAAAAGGGATCCTTGATAAGGAGGGTAACGCACAGCCTCCACTGGTTCACCTGTTTGAACTATTCTGTCATTGTCTTGTAATGACTGCTGGCGTCCTTGCAACGCTTAAAGTAGTAGAACTTTACTTACTACTCTTGATGGTGTATCCTCACCATACCCCGCTTTCATCATTTGATATGTTTCTATCGTGAAACTGGAACTATATACAAACACCTGTAAAACAAAACATTTGTTTCTCGACAACTACTGATCCAATACTGTAGTTGGTTTAAATAGCCTTCATACAAACTTCTTCCGTCATTGGCTGATAAATGTTGCAGCTTGTCTTTCGAGGAAAAGTTTATTCTCGAAACTTATCAGACATACTGTGCACTCATTATTATTATTATTATTATTATTAAGTAAGTTGACATAGAGATATTTTAATGCTTTTATTTGTTTGAAAGCACTGTTAATTCAGCAAAGCCAAACATGAGTCAGGGATTTTTATATTCTTATTTATTAGTAGTTGCTTCTAGAAAAGTAATTATCTTGTAGGATTTGAGTTATTTTATACTAGTAGTAGTGTACAATTTGTTCTTCCAGAAATATAAATAAATAGAGAGGAATTTCCTTTCTGCAGAAGATTATTAAAATGTTCTTACGGATAATTAATAGTTTCACACACACACACACACACCCAAAAAAACTAGAATGTAGTAACAATGTTTAGAGCTCGCTCCCATTTTATAAGATAAGAATGACATTCTGACACTGATGTACGCTTAACCGTATACTTTGCTAAAGGATTCCTTTTTAATATTTAAGTTGATACGCACACTGCGAATTTATTTCGAGCTCAAAGTTAATGAAATCTCATATTTGGTGATTTTGAAAGGTTTTGAATTGGATCGTGAAGTCAAAACTTTTGAATCCATAAAGTCAGAATGGAGGTAGAGCAAAATACCTCCGTATAAAGAGGGACAAAACTATGATTTTAGTTATGTTCAGTGTATGGGGATTTTGATGGACTCATGGTCTCATAACTCGATTTTGAAGTCAAAAATTTAGAATTCGGAAAACCAAGATGGGGACTTGAATCCGAATTTCAAGATGGAAGCAGCTCAAAACTACTTCATTTTGATAGAGAGTTTCAATTCCATTACTCACCTTGCCTAAATAAATCATTACGATTTATCTAATTGCTAACTCCTTAAAGTCTAACTAAATATATCCTTGCTTTCAGTACATGGTGATTAGACTTAACGACCAGCTTGTTTTGATTTGTCGATTTCATATTCGATACTATGATCATTCCAGAAATGAAAATATCAAATTTAATTGTGTAAGTAAATATCCACTAATCGAGCTATAATTTCGCGTTTAAATAAACGTAATTTAATATACAAATATAAGGTGTGGGAGAAACAGTTCAACCCGTATATTTTTACATGGGAGAAACAATTTTACCATTACATGTGGACCACCCTATTGTGTATATTAAGTAAGTTGAAGAATGTAAAATAAAAATTGATGTCTAAACTTTGTGGGATTCGAACCCAGGTGTACTACTTGCCGGGCCGTTGCCTGCCCACTAAGCTGCTACCAGTTAATGAGCGACTTCCGTGCTTGTAATGTGGTCCTCAGGACTCATCCGAATGAGTTTATCTGTACAAGTGTCAGAACCCAGGTAATAGAGCAATAGATCGGTGCTCTGGGATATCCGTGTACAATTGTCATCAGCCCAATCAATATTTTTGTGTGAGTAAATCTTCCAGAGTATTTTTAATAAGCTTTTTCTTTAAAAATTAACTAGTGACAACGGAAGTAGCTTTAGTGCATGACAGTGTTAAAATTTTTGACCGTTCCTATTTCAGCGTTTACTTCAAGACTTACAGTGCAGCTTTAATAGCCGAACGAATGTCTCCTGAAGAGCTTTGGCTTGAAGAACTTCGGGTCGATCATTTTAAAATCTCCCTTAATGATACTTGCAATATATTACGCAGATGCACTGGCTTAAAATTGTTCTATAATTGTGGCGTAGCGAAAGCATTGCATAGAATTTATACAGAGAAATGGGCTGATATTCCTCAACTCAGTCTCATAAATATCCAAGTTGATTTTGTTGCCCGGACTGATGTTTTTCTACCTGACCTGATTTTTCAGGAAGTGATATCTTTATGTCCTCGTCTGAGGATAGTTGAGGTTTTCCTTGAGGAAACCACATCGCCTAATGTGTTACTTCCTCTGTTGGAGCTGGGAGAGATAGAAAGCCTATCTGTACGTCACTCGTACCCGGCAGGACTTTTCTTCTATCACTACTTTGAGGACAGTGTGTTACCAATTCTTCAGCGTCATGGAAAAGCTATCAGAATGTTATGGCTTCAAGCTATTAAGGTTGTCGATGTCGGAGTTATTATATATTTGTGTCCAAACTTGGAATGGCTGGCTATTTCTGAAAATATGTTTAGACCCATAGAATATAACCGTCCTGCATTATGTGCGCCTTTAGAGGAGTTGAAGTTTCTGTATCTATCTCATACAAATTCCATAAACGACATTTTCCGCGATAGTTGGTACAAAGCTCTGTTCTCAAGCCCACTTCTAGAAGAAGTCTTACTAGGTGAGGTTGGTATCAGCAGTGACGAACTGAAGTTGATAGTGGAAGATAATACTTTTACTCACTTGCAATTATTCAGTGTAACGCTGTGTCCACATTTACAGTTTCATCATATACTCTACCTGCTATCTTCAAGGAACTCACTTCGACACTTGGAGGTGATAGACTGCGAGCAGATCTCTGAGGCTGACTTCGAAACCTTTGTATCCCGGATTGAGAAAGCAAATTTGGATGTATTTACATCGTTTCGTGCCCAGCTCCCATTCATGACGGTTCGTCAGAACTTGAGAAGTATGGTGCGAAAATATAGCCTTCTATAAATGCTATGGACTTATTTAGTCTTAAGGCGTGGATAATGATAAAGTGTTAGAGACTGATTTTTTTTACCTTTGCTACTGGCAAGTCTGTTGCGGGTTAAGATGTTATTTTTGACTTCGAACTTTACCTAATTCGCACTGCAGTGTGCCATCACAGCTAGAGTGAGGAAAATTGTACGATCTGACAATAGAGCAAGTGTTAAAACGATTGCAGAATACTGTAGCAGGAATTGAGAAACTGTTCGTCTCGTACTAACTGAAGTTGTGGGAATGAGAATAAATTTGTGTAAAAAATTGCGGGAAGATATCTTCATACTATGTACTGGCCTATTATCTTGCAACGTTGTCCTCCCTACGCTGTTCCGGACTGAGCAAAAATTGCCCAAAGATTGTAAATAAATTCAAATTCTAGATTGAATGACAGCAGAACCACACCGGTTACTGTGGTAATGAAAAAAATGAAGGTCAAGGATGGCATATCGTACTAAGCTGCAGGGTTACCAGTACAAAAGAAAAAACATCAGCCTCATTACTTGATTGTCAGACCTCATATGCCTCATCACTAGTATAATCGCTATCCTTCTATTTGCATCGTTAGCTATCAGAGGCTTGTACAAAACTAGATTTTTCAACAGCCTGTTCAATAATTTAACGGAAGTACTTAGAGTAGTTTGTTAGCATATTTTCATACGTTGGAGTATCTTGAAGTTGCATTAAGTATTAAAATATCTCGATATTTAAGTACTTGACGAAAGCTAAAAGGATCGAATATTTATTGTTTTGTACGACAGGCCGAATTCTTGTAAGATAAAATGTTGTAATAAATGAATTTCTCATATATATATTTCATTCAAACTTAACAGCTTACTGTACAAAGAACGATTTATTAATGAATATTTTGCTTTGCGTAAAAGTTCTCAGAGATAACATGCAAAATAGTCTAAATATTT
>JAGDQP010043990.1:0-16048 GCA_022664845.1 Lepisma saccharinum | reverse complement strand
GAGAACCACATTTGGAAAAGCTGAGTAACTCCTCTAAATAGGCTAACATTAGTTTCTGTTATTTTCTAAGTTTGTTTTCTAGTAACAGCAGAAACTTTGTTCTTATTAGTTAGAACATAATATGCTTTAGTGAACTTTCTTTTAACGTTATACAAACATAGTTAAATTCTGTAATAGCTGGGCCTGGGGAAGCCTTCATAATGACTACTTGTATACTATTATATGTTTTTTTTAATGAATATACAATATTTGGAAAAATCTAAATTGAATTTGAATTAAGATCATCATATGTGCCTGCTTAGAACCTTATCTGGCTACAAAACACATATCTGAATGGCCTTCCCCTCAAAGTTTCACAGAAATCGGCGCCCGGGTATGAACTATTTTATCTATCCTTGTTCCAGATAGAGTGATTAGTAAAGGAACATGATCCTTCATAGGCGAGTGTAGGCCAAGCTGCTTGTCTAGAATACAGAAAATAAATAATAAAATAAAATAATTCCGTTAATTAAATTAAACTGTTTAAATGGCCTCTCTAAGCAACAAGAAGAATTACCACATTGTTGATCCAACAAAAGGCATGTTAAGTGCTACTTAAAAATGAATCTGCTAATTTACAGGACAAACCATACAATTAAAATTTAGTTTTTAGAAGTTCGTTCTCCATTATTTGTTAAACTTGAATTGGTTTCTTAGACATATTTCAACTCCATATTTTTTTTAGAAGAGCATGAAGAAGAAGAAACTTCTATATACGGTGCATGTAGCAATCTTTCACCATGCATGCAAAGTTATTTCGCTTTCACATAGCCACCATCTAGGCACCTTACAACTTTTCACTCCCTATCTCTTTTTCCCACACAACACACACATACATAAACACACACATACATAAACACACATAGATATGTTTACGTACATGATTTTAACTTCCGTGTACCTTTATGCCTAAATACGATGGCTTATCAAATGTTCCTTGCATTGTGATGGCACGTAAAGTACAGCCAAACAACATTTGTGCGTTTATAATTGGTCCATAAAAACGAACCTTTGAAAGCCACAGCACCATTTAAAACAATCTCCTATGCTTCAGTTGTACGTTTGTTTTCTTTCAAAATAATTATATAAACAAATTAATATGTGGATATAAAATGAACAAATAATAAACTATTAAAATAGTTATGTAAGTTATGTTAACATTTTATAACTACTTTAAACATAAAATGAAGAAGGAAAGAACGCGGAAAGTTACATACGTGAGTGACCACTCAAACATGGAACCTATAGTTTCTAATTCCAACAGTATCATAACCTCGACTAACCAAGGCAATCAATGACAAGTACAGCTCAAATTTTAGATGGTGGTGATGGTGATAGTAAAGAGTGTTCTGCTCGGGACCAGGTTCGTGACCCGAAGATTCTTGGCCAAAACGATGGTCGTTTGCCATTGTCTTTACTCGAACGGGAGTGATGGAAGGGTAATATCCTAAGGAAGATGCCTACGTCCAAACTACCAAACTACAACGTTCAAATAGGAGATCCAGCCCATAACCCCTTGAGTACATAGCGATAGTTATTCACCCAATCGAGACATTCTGAGAGGATTATATAACCCACTCCCTGGATCCAATGGCTAATGTGGCGCACGTTGAATTGGCACTGCAGAAGAACGCGGGTGTCGGTCTGATTTGTCGGTTGGCTAACACGATCGTTTTCTGTGCACATACTCTCAGGTTCAAATCCGTTGGGGGCAGCGCCGGATTAAGGTGCAAGCGAAGCAAACGGTCGCTTGGAGATCCGAGCTGAGAGAGCGCCGCTACGCGCCGTGGTAGCATTTGCATATGAACAAGATTTGAATATCATGCAAATTTTATAGTTATCAAAAACTAATAATCGTTAACTTTTCTCCAGTATTTATTGCATTTACATAAAAACAAAGTGAATACAGTCATAAATCTTTTTCCACTCCCTTCTTTATTTTAGTGTAATGTGAGACCAGGTACCCGACTCTTCCATTCACCCAAGTAGAATATATTTACTTCTATACATCTTCTCTTCTGCAGTTGTATATCGTGTACCAGCGTCCTCCGCTTTTGTTTTCGTTCTTATGATGTATATTATTAGCTTTTTACCGGTATTCACGGTTAAATTTGCTATTTTGTCCTGTGGGGCTATTATGTGCTCGTGTGTGTGGCCATGGGCTCATATGTGTATCCGATTTTATTTTAATCAGAGTTTGAGGTTTCTCTGTTTTTAGGTACCAATCTTGTTTCCCAGTATTCCGTTTCCGTGTATGTGAATCAAGGTTTTCCTTGGCTTCAGCCGTCTCGTAGTAGTGAATCTTTGGTTAAAGGTTTAATATTTGTCTTTATGAACTGGCAGCTTGTTTTACTGGTCACATAGCAGTGTTCTGACCAGGACCTTTGCTACTTGACCTTCAGTTTTTTCGGTCGCCGTTAAGTTCAATATTTCTCCATTCTTCTCTTGTCTCCTTGGTAGGTTTCATGATTTAAGAAGTTCCTCTGGTTTTCTGTGTTCCCATTTTCCGGTGATCTTGGTTTTCTTGTTGAGATCTGCAACCTGGAAGTTTGTGTGACCTGTCTTCTTTGTAAGTCCCGGATCCCGAAATGACGTAACAAAAAGAGATACCTCAGACACTGACAAAGAAGTTGATACACACATGTGGATCCGTGGCCATACACATGAGCTTAAAGACTCATATGACAAAATAACAAATTTAACCGGAACACCAGGAAGGAAAATGCCATGAATTTCGTCAAAACTTAAGATCAGTGTGGACAATGCGATGACGATGCCAAACTAGGCTTCCAAACTAGACTTAAATCCTGACTTGGAGGTAGAGGAGAAAATTCGTCCGAGAAAGACTAAAAGACAATTTTCCTGCATAAAGGAAGACAAACCTGTTGCTCGAAGAAATAAAAACAATCATTTAAAGTAAAACAACTTACATGGTTCTGTACCTAACTATCGCCTGACTGATAGTGTTTCTGAACAAGTGGAAAAACAAAGCGAAAATTTTAGTTTTTCGCATGACATACACAAACTTAAGAATTTGGATACGCAAGGAAACTTTGAAAAAATGCATGCCGCTTCAGAACATGTTGACTCGCATATAGAAAATATAGGTAAATGGAGATTGTATAGTTTCAAATCAGATGTAATTTTCTCTCTATTTGTCTACATTGATCCACTAACATGTGTTGCACACTGACGAAACTAAATTAAAAGATGAAAAGTACAGGAAAGAATTGGTCGTTACCGTGGCCGGAACTCAAACTCGAACCTTCCGGCTTCTAACTGGGTATTCTAGTCATTATACTACAAGATATAAAGATTTATCTTCTGTTTAAAACGAGCATTCCTTGTTCCTCAACTGAATCAGTTACTTACTGCTGGTGTTGAAATCAAGACACTCGATTATTTTCAGATATTTATCTGTATTTTTCACTGTGAATGGTAACGTCACTGATTTCACAATGACAATGGGTAGGCACGTGCAGTGTTTCGATTAGTTGTAAATTACGAAGGGGGGCTCCTAAAACTAGTGGTAGTGGTAAGTTTCAACATATTGTCTGTTTGGGCATAAATACGAAGACTGTATCCCTGGTTTCTATGATATTGGGAATCAATAACAGGGGATGAAAGCCTCAGGCACCAGGGAGTATCCCTGCCATCCCCCCGTCAAATCAAACACTGGGCACGTGGGTTCGAACCCTACGGCCTACTATCCTGACTGAGGTTTTCCAGGGTTTCCCTAAGTTTCACCAGGCTAATGGCTGGATGATACCTTAACAAAGACCCTGGTCGATACCTTCCTCATCCTCTACAAAACCCATTCCGGCCTGAACCAAAGATGCCAAAAACCCTTAAATAAAATTCAGTTCAATTCAATTGAATTCAACTGTCTTTTTGTAAAGGAAATAATGTCTAAAGAAAGTTCGCAGATTTTTAACAAATTTGTCCTCTAACACATATTTCAAAATGAGAGACTAACATTTACCTTCCGAAAGTATTGAATTTTCACAAAATTTAGAATGTACGTCAAAGTCTGTACACTAAGTTTAAAATTTCTATTTAATGTATTTTTGTTGTATGCTACGTGAAAGGGAGGTACAAATAGCACAGAAATTGACTTTACAAGCTGCATCGTCACGTAGTGAATAAAATGCAATGCCAATGTGAAGTGAACACAGCTGACTTCCTACACGAGATCTTCCAAAATCCTCCGTGGGCGCTTGCTTCACTTATTGAAAGAATGAGATTGCTCTTTGCATGTGGGAATGTTCAGGCAAGAGCGACATATATGGACAGAAGAATTTACCACGTATATACGGCGCAAGTATTCAAACATGACAAACAATTATTTCCTATGCATGTAACTCGTCATTGGTGTTGTCCAAGGAGCAGATGGTCATTCATATAGAATGTTGCTTTCTCTTCTCTAATCGATTTCCGCTGTCCCATTCGTTGTAGCACTAGACTTTTAAGCTTATGTTTGTAAATTTTCATTAAAATATAATTTATATTTCTAACCCTATTTATACCATTTCCGAGCGTAGGTTTTCAATCTGAGCCTGCCGCGTGACGTAGTCGGTAGCGCGCTCGACTTCAGTGCGAGCGGTCCCGGGTTCGATTCCCGGTCGGGACTCAAAATTCCGGTGTTGACCCAGCATCGTAAGGACGATTGGGGAGCTACTTGAATAACGAAGTAGCGGACTGTGGTCATGGAAGTCTGGCACAAGACTACCAATAGGCGTTACGCTGACCACGTAACCTTCGACTTCAACGTTATACAGCCGTCTGACAAGCCAGGACCCTTCAGAGGCTGTCGCGCCACCCAGTTTAGTTTAGGCTTTCCATTGTAATGTCTCTAATATGAGGTTGTTTGTCTGCAGCTTTATAGCCCTTCCTTCTGATGAAATCATTTGAATATTTTCATTGTTCTTACATCCACAGTTTGATAGCTTCTCATATCCTTTTATGTGCTTTAAGAAGATTAGTTCTTCCACTTGCAATGAAGCAAAACATAGTCCTACAACACATGAAGTGTGTCTTCATGTATGTACTTCTTGAAAGTTCATACGTAACATTTTTCTTTCATTTTTACTTTAATAAGTTTCAATTATTTCAGATACAATATGAATAATTATTAAGAACAATCCTCTAGCAATTTAAAGAGCTGTGAGCAAGAATCGCTGCATTGAATTACATTGATGCTTATAATGTTTATGAATGTTCTATCCGAAGGTAGATTTTATCTGAAGGTGTCTGTGGGCAAGATGAATCTATGGTCGTCTCATTGGCTTCCGCCGAATGGAGATTATGTTCTGTTCCTAAGGATGAGATATCCATAAGTCATTCCGAACCACATGTGTTACCATCAATGATCGAACCCGGACTCTTGATTATAAGTCACTCAGCGAAGCTATTCATATACCATTTGCAATACTTACTTTCAAAACCAAATTCAATAATAAAAAAAAGACACATTCTAATTTTCTTTTTGAATCTAGTTTGTGTACTAGTCACTAGATGGCAAATGAATAAGGTCTTTCTTTTATTTCCAACAAACATAGAGTGGCGAAAGTTGGAGAAACATTCCGTACGTATTGAATTTGAATACGTTTACATATTTATGACCTTTTGGCATCTTTGGCTTAGGCTGTCCTTATATTACTACAGTGAAATTAATTCATTGAACTTTTCGAAAAGGAAAAACTAAAATCTTTTTTCGGAAATAAAAGAAAATCACTGACTAGTCTGAAGGATGACATCTGGTGGCCAGAACTTTCCTGGGAAGTGGTAAAGGGTGTAACTAAAACACTAGGAAACTTCAGCGAGCCTCTTTGCGTTCCCAGCTCAGTTCCAATGTTCGTAACCTAAACACTTGATCACTTTGGTTCATTTTCCTTGTTGCAGTAAGCATATCATGCTTTGAAAATACCATGTAATTTTGCAATTTGCTTCTGATAAATAGAAATATTTTATGGAAAATATAGAGTTTTAGGTCCTCAAAAGATGTGGTTTTGAGCTCTTTCCTCACCACCCCGTATTCCACAAGATGAATATTATGAATTTAATTTTGTGAATTTCTGAATGTCCTTTTTGTAAAACCAACAACCAGGCTTTGTGCATAAAGCGTCCACATCATGTAAAAAAATAAGCCTTCCATATACCCGATGTATTAATATGTTGTTGCCTTTTCTTTCACGATCAGATGCATGTGTTGTTATCTTGAACTGTACATTGAATTTCGTCGTGTAAGACGAAGAATATAATGTGACTGTCTGATTATAGATATAAGAGCCTGCTACTCTTCCAAAATATTTTTCATGTTTGGCTGATTCAGCCCGGGTTCTTGTCTTCTACAGCCCTCATCACTACAGGGTGATCCATCCTTCTTACCTCTTTTACGATCGAAAGTGAATATTTATTTATTTATTTGCATTGATGGCCTATGGCCCATAATACATTTCTACAAAATTGTGACAAGTACTAAAACTTTCTACACATTGTATTAAATACAAACACATGGACATACTATTAGTGCAAACAATGCATTTTTTCTTTTTTACTTCTTTATGGTTGGGTAGAGGATGAATGGTTGTTATCAACGCTTTTTAAAGCTTCTTCTCTCAAGGAGAAGAAAACCTGCAGAAATCTGGCGAGGTCTATTAACTTCTGTGCATCGCTCTCATTTAGTGTTTCGTCTAATTTCGTATTTTTTTCATGTATGCTATCCTCTTCCCACCACCAACCACGTTCTTCATGTAGCTCCTTACAATCAAATAGAATATGTTTTTCATTTTCGATTTCTCCACATACACTGCATAAATACTTCCCGGATTCACCTTTCACGCTTTTCCATTTATACACGCCCATGCGAAACATTGCTATGGCGAGTCTTTGCCCCCTTCCTAACTCAAGATATTTTTCTGCCCCAACATTTGATTTAATTTTCACTTACGTTGCCAAAGACCGTTTAGTTACGCAATCGGTTTTCAGGTTTCCAACTGTGGTCGATACTATTTTTTGTTGAATGACTTTAAATATGTCTTTTGACTTACCGTTTCTGACCTCCAGCAATTCGAGCACATTTATTTCCTGTAAGAGTCCCATTACTCCTGTGATCCACGAGTTAGTGCTTCTCTGTTTCATTTGGTAATCAAGACACCCTTTTTGAATCTCCCTCCTATTTTTCATTTTGCACAAATTCAGTCAATATTTAAAACACGCATTTTTATAACTGAGCTTATGGGACCTCCCTGTTTCTAGCAAGACCGCACTATTAGGTGCGGATTGCGCTACCCCCATATCCAGGGGAAGAAAGGTCACAGTCACAAAAGGTAAAACTTTCAGTAGTTGAAAAACAGTGGGAGTTCCATTAAGCTATAGATCCAAAATGAAGACCACAGGACAAGAACGTGTTTTGTCCATTTCATTGATTTTACAGGAGAGCGTTTTAGAAAGATTTGATTGTAGCAGACGGACTATGCATGCTATCTTCATGCATGATAGTTTGTTAAAAAGGCCTGTCAAAGAGCTAACTTTAATCTCAATTTCGCCGTAAATGAACAAAGCACGTTCTTTTCCTGTGGTCTTCTAATGTAAAATTTTTCTTTCTTCGATTATGGCTTTCGTTTTCAACTCTCATGATACTACTGTCGGATAGATTTCCATAAGATCTAACAAGTAATGGTGAAACGTAAATTTTGACGTACAATGGGCTGTGAACATTCTCCTCTGGAACTTCGTCATTCAGGAAAATCTACTCTTATTTGGAACCTTCGTTAACTTGAGTGAAAAGCGAAAGCATGTATAATTTATTTTGCATTAGTATTCTGCATTGGAATTAGTATTTAGTATTATTTTTATCGTGCAAACAGGCATTCTATTTTATGTTGGTTTTCTATCGTAAGTTATGATCTGTGTTCTTCTCTTGAGTGTGATATGTCCCATTGTGTATATCCAGTTGTAACGTGTATAAGATTTTGTACCACTGTCCGTTGTATCTTAAAATTTGATTTCACACTCTATTTTCAGCCCCGCTACATCATTTAAACAATGACATTTGCACTGAAATATGTTCTACAGAGCAGTGCGACACTTGGGAGACCTTCCTTGTAAGTAAAAAATAAAGTGCACTGGGTAATGGATCCTTGACATCAACAGAAAATTTAATTGGATAAGAACTTTCCTTTCTGAAACTAATAGCAGATTTTTCAAGATTGAATTTGCAGTAGCAGCATTGATTGTAAGGGAAACATGATAGATATAATAAGATAGTACTGCAACCTGTTGTTGATATCGTAATTTTCCACTAACCTTCAAGAAAAAACTACCTGTATGTTAAACATTCTGTAGATTCTTGACAACCATAGCTTCAAACACAACAATGCAACCTCTCTTTGTTGAAAAGAAATGTTGAAAACACGTGTTCAAAACATTTTCTCGCTATTCCCTTTTCTGTGTGTCCTAGGGTGTCAGTTACATACTATCAGATAGTGTTAATCATTCGAACATAACAGTTGCATCGTTATTGCAAATGACATATTGTCTCGTGGTTTAAGAGCTACCCCCCCACCACCACCACCACTGTGAAATAGATTACAACTTGAATGATCATTTACATTCTTCTTTTTTCCCCCTCTATATTTGATTCACAAAATGAACTAAATATAATAGGTTGGTACGACATTCTGAACTACTTTCATTCGTCATTTTCATTCCCAACAGAATTTGAACTTAACTTTAGATCTGTGGTCTATATTATCATTACATTACTTAAATATCTCTGTTGTCTTATTAAAAATATCAAAAGTATAGATTTTAAAGGTTAATGGCTGCACACACTTTGATCGTTTAATATGTTTGACATCGTAGGGTCGCCTATTATATAGTTGAAGAAAAAGTTTCCCCCAAAAAATTATCAGCCTGAAATTACTATGAAAAAGCAATAAATTGCTAAGTTTCTTCTTTTAAGAAGAGCTCACTGAATCTCCATTTTTGTATTTCAGAAAACAGAAACTGGGACAGAGCACACTTCCTTGGGAAACAAATACAAAATAAAAATGTGCAGACAAATTAGAAATAATGTTTACAGGCACATCTCTTCTAACCATTTTGCATTATTTTGATACAAAAGAGCAACGAGTTGATACATTTCATGCTACTAATTCAAAACTTATTTTTAAAGAAATTATGAAATCTAACAAATCTGTTAATCTGATTGTAAGATCAATTAGGCTTCGAAATAAAACTGAATAGTCAAAGGTCACTTTTTGGTAAATCCAAAAATAGGAACTCAGTCAGGATGGGCGGAGTCTGGCGTAGTTTCGAGTTCAGTATTTGATCTCTCGTGCCACTAGACCACAGCGACTGGACCACAATACTTAATTAAAAATACTGTCTAATACGAATGGATGACTAAAGTCTTACGTCAGATCCGGCAGGTCACCATGGTAACCGTCCATGCTACAGTCTAAACAAACTGGTGTTTAGCAATAGCTTTCGTGGTGTTCGATATTCAACAACTCGTTATGGTTTTGTGCTTTGTGCTTGATTGTCATAATTACAATGGAAGGTTGCTTTGTTTCTGTTTCCAAAGAACAAACTAGAAAAGGAAGTGGAAGGAGCCCATTACGTGAGTAAACAAATTTCTCACAATGCCATTGAACGCAACTTTGAATACGTTGATTGGGTTGACATGATTAAGAAGATAATTCATCGTTGATTGCTGACTTCTTGATTTTAAAAAGCTGATAATTATATCTAAGAAGCTTAAACTGAAGTTGCTAATTCGGTTATAATTAAGGACACACACACACTCAGGAAGATAAATACGAGTGATAAAACGAAACCCTTATACCCTCTGTACAGCTGCGCAAATTAATATTGTAGTATAAATCAAGATTTTGAAAGTTAATAGTACCTTTTTATGTGTTTCATAAAAACAAATTACCGGAATAAAAATTAGCTATCCACTTCGACTTATTATATTAACTGTCCATATGTCCTTTCTTTGCACTTTCCCTCGTATGTGCATCAAATCTCGGTCATATGTAAGCAAACGTACATGTTTAGACTCCTCAGCATTTTCTACATCTTTCAGTCAGTTTCCACTCGTCACCGAAATAATCAACAGGTCGAATTATATTAACAACCATTACTTCCACAACTGATTTTCTGCCTGTCTGTTCTGCTTTCAAAATTACTGTTTGTTTAGACTTGGCCTCCGCCGTTGCTATGGTAACCAACCGGATATGGCGTCAAGACTTTAGTTCCCCATAGAATACGAATTTTAGGCAAAGATGGACATAACTCAAATAAGGGTTACTATCAGGTAAGGATAGGGTACTATCACTTGGGTAAAAGTAGAGAAAAATTGCAAAATTTGAAACTATTGGTGAACATCCGTGCTTTATAAATATTGTGGTTAATTTAATTACTTATTCCTTAATTCAGATTTGTCAGCTCGTAGACATTCTGTTCGCTCCCTGATTCTCAAACTCTGTTGCAGTTACTCATAATGAGCATATTTATCAAGATGATAACGATCACAGATCGAACAAGAGGGAGATAGGTTGTTGTAGATATTTCATATGTTGATATAAAACCATCAAATCAGATATTCATCATACAGGTGCAAATGTTTTTGATGCAGACTATATAAACGTATTTCATCATGGGTATTACTTCAACTTTACGACAATTTTGTGTGTATATCTTACTCTACTATGTTTAGAAGTACTTCCAGATGTATTTTGCCTTCATTAATTAAAGCAGCTGAAGGATTGCTTTTATCAGTACGTAGATCTATTTGGACATTTGAAGCAAATGAAGGAGGATGTGGGAAGAAGTCTAAATATTCTTTCAAAAGCCACATTGTCAACTTAACAAGCCAATGTCTTGGATAAAAAAAAAGGCTTATCATTTTAAGCAGGATGATAGGATAGTCTTAATGAAATGTTAATTAATACACAAATATATATATTTTTTTTCACTAGAACAAAATACTCCATATTCAAAGATTTTGCTCGTATTCAAGAAGGTCCTAATTAGGGAAGAGCACATGAAAGGAGGGAGAGATCCTAAGTAGATAAAGTTGACACAGGTAATTAGCGTGCAAAGAAGAATGAAAACATTACTGTAATAGGAATGACACCAAGTTTACATCACAAGAACATCTTGTAGTCCACTTCAAATCCTGCGCCAGGTGTTTGAATCAGTTTATTAGTCGTTTTCTCAGATGACTCAGCTGTACCTAATACACAACAGGAGGTTCGATTCTTCGTTGTTAATCATTGTACAGAAAAGACAAGTTTCTTTGCGAATACTGAACCAGTTTTGCTCAGAGATTGGTTCCCATTCGTTGGTTACACGAACATCTATTCTAAAGGAAAGAAAGTGACTTACCTTGTATTTCATGTTTACTGACTCATTAATCATTATTCGACTGTTTCGTTTCAGACCGTAATAGTTGTTGGTAATTTCAAGTTTCAGTGCTGAAATGGTTGTTTAAATAAAATATATTAATTAAAGACAGAGTTTGAGGACCTAGCAGAAGCTTGCTCGCCTTGTAATCCTGGAATTTACTCGTGTTGGAACTGGCTCAGACCTCAGTGTTAGCCATTCTCTCTAAAGTATTCTTTCAGCTAAACCAGACGAATGCATTGATAGTACATTGAATGAAAATGAAGACTCTTTCTTCAATCTTTTTCTCATGTATAGGATAGCGTATACAACGTGATGACCATATGGACTTGCGGTGCTTTACAATCATAGATAAATATATGGTTTCAATGAATGAGATAAGAGCAGTTATAGAGAAATTACCACTAGATTAACAAATGCACTAGAAGATACCTTATCTCAATTATCGACGTACAACACAGGAATAATATTAGAATTTTGTAGCGGAAAAATAAACGAAATGGATGTTGGTGATTAGCATTTATAAATCGTTATGTACAGTGTGAGTTGTTTTAACGGAATGTATTCTGTGGTGTTAAATTATATTCATAAACACATGAAAGAATGTTATCGATACATAAGATTCGTAGCTGAAATCTCTAGAAATCTCAGGAGAACAGTTCAAAATTTGCAAAAGTATTTTACACCCTATTCACTGTACTCCGAAAGAAATACAACTATATCTCGATAACTATCAGAAATACGGAGAGGTCACTTCGTCACATAAAGGTGACAACAAGGTGAATAATATGGTGGTTTCAATTCAAACGTAAAATTTTGAAATTGCGCTACTATACGACTATTGAGCTTTGATACATGAAACAAAACAAAAACAAAATATATAAGTTAATAATTATATTTTAAACTAACAGTACAGCTTGGAGTGATAAAGCAGAAACTAATAATACATTTCGGAACTGACGGAGAAAAATTAAATTTGGGTGAAAGTTGGAATAAAGTTAATATCTTAGGAACATAATATTTTACAATAGGCACATAAAAGCCTAAAAGGGAATTATAAATCATTTAATTATATTTGTATTATCAGTGTTATATTATTCAGTGGTATTTGTATATATACTTTGTGTTTTATATTTTATAGTTACGTATGTATTATTGCTCCACTTGGATTGGCTATGTTAATTTTAAACTTGTCTTTATATTGATGTATTTATCTTGTGTTTAGCATTATTATGCTTTTATTTTGTTAATACTATTGGCAGTATGGAATGATTATATTTTACTAACGTCAGCGGCGATGCATTTTCACCATCGTTCAACCCACTTGTTAAAGACACTTTGGAAAATTGATTTTGGGCACTTCCTCACCCAGCTTCTGATCGCATCTCCTCCTCACCATTATCCTCAAAGTGCCGTCCTAGGAGGCTTGCTTTCATTGCAATGAACAAATGGAAGTCTGATGGCGCGAGATCGAGGCTGAGGGCACCATTATCCAACCCATTTTGGCAATAGCCTGAGATGCTGCAAGCGAGGTGTGGGACTGTGCATTATCATGGTGAATCAGGATTGCATTACTATTTTTCTGGCGTATTTTTTATGGATTACTTCACGGAGTTTGTGGATTGATTCGATGTACCTGTTCATGGTTGACCCTCGGGGAAGCAAGACCACCCTCTTGTTTTCTCAGTACACATTTCTTGGGCCGAGGGGAACCGGCATGGCACCACTCCATAGACTGATTATTGTTCTCTGGGTTGTACACGTATGCCCATGTCTCATCACCGGTTCAAAAATTGTCAAAAAAGGTATCCTTGTGGGCTTCAAATTGTTCCAATAGATCCATGCGTACCTCCTGTCTCCTCTGTTTCAAGTCAGCTGTTAATGGACGAGGAACCCATTTTGCACACACCTTTCGGTGTCCCAGTTCTTAGATCATCGTCCGGACAGCAGTGCTAGACCACGCCAGTTCCGATGACATCTCTGCTGCAGTGAGACGACGATCCGTCCTAATCAAGTCATTCATTTTTTTTAATCTTCTTCTGTTACAGCTGCCATTGGTCGTCCACTTCGAGGTTTGTTTCCACACTTGTTTCTCCCTCCTTCAACTTGTTGAGCCTTCTTCCGACAATACTCACGTCAATTGTCTCTTCATCGTAAACCTTTTCCAGCCTTTCATGGATGTTGGTGGTAGTACATCCTTCTGCTGTCAAGAACTCGATGATAGCTACGTGGTAGAGAGTTGGCGTAGCATTCGGGAGGTCGTGAGTTCGATCTCAGCGGCCGCCGACCATCCTGACTGAGATTTTCGAAGGAGGTTCCCTCAGTCACACCAGGAAAATGCCGGGATGGTACCTTCAACATAGGCCCTGGTCGACACCTTCCCGAATCCTTTTCCCTTACTTATTCCGGCCTGAGTCTTAGATGCCTAAAGGCCATAAATGAAATTCAAATTCGATGATAGCCTTTGTTTATGCTTCACACATCCATGGTTCAGCAAATCCTGCAATAACGAAAATCGTGAAAATATTCAGGATTAGTCACTCTATACGCTGCTAAAAAGAAATTAGATTTGAATTAATACTTCCCGATATAATGATCAATGGGCATTAATTTCGGTATGCCCCTCGTAAGATCCATGATGTGGATTTTTTCATTTTCTAGAATATTCTGAATGCTACTAGTGTGTATGTGTATCAAGTTAATTCTTATTCTAGGCAGCTTTTGGAGTCTCTCCTTCACTATATGTGGAGGATTTGAAAATGTTCGCAGCTTCAGTACAGTGTTGGCTAAAATGTTCTGTCAGGACGTGTATTTCGTAAAATGTGATGTAATTAAGTTTCTTACTGGGTTATTCTCATTAATCTTTATCAAAGAAAGAAAGCAGATTATATGTTGATAGGTGCACTATGTAATGTTGGAGGAAAGAAGTTCAAAGATGAAAAAGTAGGGCGGCAGGGTAGGCAATGTACAGTTAAAAACACGAATGAAAAATCCTTATATTGTCAATAAAAGACAATAATGGACTCCGCGTTAACAGAAATGTATCAAAATAGAAGAAGACTACATCGAAAATTAACTATTTGATCTTATATGTCAAAGGTAAAAAAAAAGAAACTATGTTTCTTATTCCATTTAATGCAATGATGGTAATTATATTCTTTTATTAAAAGGCAAACAAAGTTTCAGCAGGTATTCCTAAATCAATAACGTGTTTTGCAAAGAAGGTTTTAAAGCCTCGAAAATAGTTAAAATTCTCCACGGTGAAAATACATTTGTTTATATTAATTCATTCATTCAATAATTTCTGGCAAAGCTCGTTGACTTTAAATTATTTGAGAGTACAAACTGTGAACTGTTTTATGCTAATCTAGATTTCGCCACTTGTTTACCCTGAATCTAAATCACAAAGAAAACATCATGATTTTAATCATTATAATTTTTGGAGATTTTTTTTTTCCTTTTAGAAATGCCGCTTGATCTGTCACACAGACACGCATTTGACATAAGACCTTGAAGGTATGCTCACATTAAAGTGTTTAGGCATGTCGGAAGCACACAAAAATTACGTATAGCTAACGTGCAGAATCAAGATATAAAAAAACTATTCGTTTATCACAACATGCTCCTCTGACATTCTGGTAGATGAAAAAGACAACATGAAAATTGCTATACTTTAAAGGTAGACACTAGTTCTTCGGGATTACAACCAGGAGAAGTGAGTAGAGGAGAAAAACAGAGGCTAATTGTTGTGACGAGCTGGTGCACGAATTAAGTTCAGCACCAGAAAGTGTAACGAAGGGGGAGCAAAATATAACAAGCCCAATAATTTCTGGAAGTCCATTACCTCCAGCTCCAACATAGCTGTTAGATGCTGACAGACATATGAATTTAGTAGGCTGGAGTGAGGGAAGACCAACATTAATGGATTTACGAAACTTATAATTAAAGGTATCCGCTTCCAATTTGTCTCCTAAACTTGCTTCCAACACCCAGGTTTCAAGAACTGCCTGCAGGGTATGAAGGGCACATCTCCAAGTTGGCTCAGCCGTAGTTAGCGCTGGAGACGAATCTACAGGCATTGGTTTATGGTAAGATTTCATCCTTCGAGTGATTGAAGTGCATTTTACAGCTTCCTCTCAACGGCAATTATTCTTAAAGAATGCATCATAAATCAGGGTGACGTCAACGTGCGGTACAATGTATGATTACAACAGTACGGGACTCTATTTCTTGGTCCAAAGCCATCTGTTATTTCACTCGCCATGAAAAGTACTTACAACTTGATCTGGATGACCTAAGTTTAGACACATTAATCTTTCAAGAGTGTTCTCTCAGTTAATGCAGTTCAAGATTCGAGGTGATCGTATAACATATTCCAATAGGTACCCAAGAAATTGCGTAAGAAGAAACCTAATTGTAACACAAGTATTGTATGAAAACCAATTAAAGTGGAAGAAACAACGCCGCCTCTAGTGATTAGGAAGTTGTATTGAAAGTCGCTTCCAATCTTAATAAGAAGAGAGTATATTAACTTCTTAACGAATATGTAATTCATATAATGAATTAAATATTAATTAAGAAGTTTATATTATGA